>CAIGQQ010027871.1:5227-37063 GCA_903798035.1 Danio albolineatus
CACACACACACACACACACACACACACACACACACACACACACACACTTAGATGAACATACTCTCCAACAACAGCAAGCTGATAAAACGAACGCTCTCTGCCATGTTCAGCCTCAGTGATTGCAGAATCATATTAATATTTGATAAAGTCTGCCTTGGACTTCTCCTGTTCTCCAGAGCTGAACAGACCCTTTCAGCAAGTTTCCACTCATTTATTTATTTATGAGGTTTACAAATTCACACCTTACTCATATGAAGGTACAAGAGAGACGCTGAATCCATGAGCCAAACAAAATATATATATCACAAGCTGCCAAAAGTTAACTTTGCTTGCGCAGACATATAGGGGAATGCTGTTGTATATTGTCATTAAAATGCAGCTGGAATGAACATACAATTCAAGTAATGAAAGCAAAAATATATATCCAGTTAAAGTCAAAATTATTCGCCCTTCTGTATGCTTTTAAAAAAAAAATTGTTTATTTCAGCCAGAATGAGTAATTTTTTATGAATATTCAACAATTTCAAGGTCAATATTATTATCTATATATATTATTATCAATTTTTTCGATTTCTACAGAACAAACCACGGTTATACAATGACTTGCCTATTTACTCTAACTTGGCTAATTAACATTCCAGTTGAGTTTGGGTCAAATTTGACCGATTTACAACTTAAAACCCATAAATATTGTGTTTCACATCTGATTGCTTCAAGGCCTTATAAAATCTTCAACAGGGTGGAGGAAAGTTACTTTTCAAAGTAATATATTACAATATCTGCTAGTTAAGTCATGACGTATGGATTGTCCTCAATGCACTGATTTCTTCCCTTTGTGCTGCTAAATTGTAAGTGTCCGCAGATATTGGAGGGCTGCGTGCTGTCTTAGTGATGCATCAAGCGCTTCATTCACGCACCTTCTGCGCAGACTTGACGTGCACATGATCCATGTGACGTCACACTTAACAAGCAGATTGAGTTACTCCCAAAAAAGTAACCAGTTGAGTAAATGATTCCTTTTTATGGAAAGTAAAGTAATGCGTTACGTTACTTTTGAGCTACTTTTTAGCTGGCAGCTAGCTCTCTGCAACTCACATGGTCACATAAATAAATCAAAATATTATAAAAAATAAAAAAATATATTGAAAAAAAATAATGTTACCGTCTGAGAACTTCCTGACACTATACATGTCGTATATACAGATTAATGAAAGCTGAATGCAATTTGTTTGCTATTTTTGTATTTCTGTCTTATTAGTTCAGAAAAATCACTGTCCATTGAGATTATAATCCCCTTTTCTTCCATGTGCTCAGAATAATGAGAATACTTCCATCACATAAATGTAAGGCTCCGCAATCTTGGTTACTGTCTGTTCCTGGGGGGAGCTCAATGACACTATTGCAAACTATTTTTTAAAAGCGTTACTTTCATTGTTACTTAGAAAAGTAATATTATTACGTAACTCGCATTACTTGTAATGCTTTACCCCAAACACTGATCCTCCACACTATGCATTTGAACATATACATGATGATTACCTCTTTCATTGAAATTTGAGTCTTTTAAATCAACTTTGTTACATCTGTGGTGTTCTGCCATAGAAAATTAATGGATATCCAGACTACACTGTCGTTCAAAAGTTTGGGGTCAGCATGATTTTTAAATGTTTTAAAATAATCTTCTCCTGCCCACCAAGGCTGCATTTATTTAATCAGAAATACAGTACTAACTGTACAATTGTGGAATTCAATTGCACCATAAAATAACTGTTCAGAAGTAGTAGTATAGTTGTAAGTAGTATAATTTATTCCACACCGTAAAACCCAATAAGCGAAGGTAACTCAAACCATTTGAAGAAACTGATTGCAACAAGCCAAGTTCAAAAACTAATCCTAATGAGTTCTGTGAACTTAATCCATTTGAGTAAAGAAGCAATCTGAGCACAGTAAAATACAATAAATGAAGAGAACTCAAACCAACTGAGTACTGCAAAACACAAGTTAAAGCAACTCAAACCGTTTGAGGAAACCGATTGTTACAAATCATTTGTGTTAAAAAAACTAATCTATACAAGTACTGTGAAGTTAAACTAATGAGGTATTTAATTAACTCATTACCTTCAACACTGAGTTCAAAACTCTTTTTCAATGAGTAGAATTAACTTTCAGTAAATTGAGTTAACTACACTCGTCTCATTTGATAGTCAACTGTTGCGTTTTACAGTGCAGTGAAATCATTCTCATATTAATTATTATTATTATTATTATTATTATTATTATTATTATTATTATTATTATTGGTCACAGTAATAAAAGCAATAATGACTGGAGTAATCATTTCATTTAAAACTACATACCATAAGCAGTTATTCAAAATTGTAATAAATATTTAACAATTGTTTTACATTTAATAAATGCCGTCTTGATGAACAGAATAACTTCTTTAAAAACAAAAACATGAGAAAAAAAAACAATCCCAAACTTTTGACCGGTAGCGTTTATTCATCCATCAGACAGAAATTATCCCCATACACACCACCCCAACTCACTCACTCAACCACACACACATTTCAGACTGAACAATATCTTTTCTACACATCACACTGCATATGCAGATTCATTCATTCATTCATTCACTTTCTTGTCGACTTAGTCCCTTTATTAATCCGGGGTCGCCACAGCGGAATGAACCGCCAACTTATCCAGCATTTGTTTTACACAGCGGATGCCCTTCCAGCCGCAACCCATCTCTGGGAAATGCATATGCAGATGTAAAATATCAAGATATATTTTCCCTAAATATTCAATACACTTCAAATACACTGTACACAAATACTATGTTCAACACGATTCCGTTTGTCATTTTTTTTAGGAAACTTTAGTTTTTTCCAAATTTAGGGGGATTAAACATAAAACAATTAAGTTGTCCCAAAAAAACCTCAAGAATCGAGTTGTTTCAGCTCATTTTATACAAGTAGTTTCAACAAACAAATGGCAAAGACATTTTTTAGTGTCATTCCTGTATTTTCACACCATTCCAAACCTGTTAATTTTCTTTTTTATCTCCTTTCTAGGTGCTTTTCAGGCCTTTCTAAAGCTCCTCCATCCGTCTCGTCGTCTTCGTCTCTCTGAAAGCCTTCAGGTCAAACTCATTAATCTGTCTCGTGGGATGGAGTGAAGGATGAAGACAGATACGGCGCTGCTGTCTCTCATTCTGAATCACAACTCAACAGCTCACTCTAATGACCAGAGGCCTGTTTCCCAAAACAAAACATCCACCCGTCCCTCAGGATCTCGTCGACAGCGGCTGAGCTCTTTATACATGTGGACAGCGTTTCGGGTTTATAGTGAAAGACAGAAACCCATCGAGACAGAAACGAGACGAATGAGATGAGTGAATTCTTCAATCAACGCAAATAGAGAAAACCTTCACAATTCGACGTCTTGGGCAGTCGCCCGACTTTATGGATCTATGCAGTGATGGACAAACTGGGATAAATAATTGATTCTTTGGAGGATTGATTTGCATCTGGATCATCAGCACAGGATTGTGGGTATGCTGCAGTAGTTCTGTGGATGTAGGTGCTGATTAGTGTCAAAAGTATTGAGTTCGGTACCAGTGAAATACTTTTTATCCTTGTATCTGTGTTTACACTACAGTGAACAGCAGTGAACAGATGACCTTTACAGCCAATCACAGTCATTTCTGTTGAGCATGTGAACACAATGGCCAATCAAAGCCAAAAAGAAGAAGAGCAGATTCTCCCCTGTGCCCCGTAGTTATTACGAGCCTGTCTAAAGTGTGAGTGGTTTCGCTTTCTCACTTGCGCCCGCGTCAATATTTGAAACAATAAACTTCTTGAGCTGATGATAATAATGTGCGCTTGATTATTGACGTGCTTTTGAAACCCGATCCTTTCAGAAACAGACAAACGAGAGACTGACGCGTGCAAAAAACAAAGGAGAAAGTTTCAACAAAGGTTTCAGCAAACATGAACAAAATGCTACGTTTAACCATTATCATCATCACCTTCTGGACTATTATGAACTCGGAATGACGAAATTACTCTCTAACAAGAGGCTACATGTGCTGGTGAAGATTAAAGACACAGATCAGAGGTTTGCACTCACTGTGGGCTCTATTTCATGTTGTGTTTGAACCTAAATAAGGCATAAATGTCTGCTGTGTGTAGTTTAAATGCAATTGGTAACATATCAGAGACTGTAAGGGGCTGTATGTGTTAATATATGCTGCATTTATTTATTTATTTTACATAAATCGCGGGCAGTAGGCTATTTCGCATCATTGATCTGCAGTTATAATGAGATCATGTTCATAGAGAGGTCAGTAATGAACATTATACACCAGTGTTTATGTGTATAATAAAGCATCTGTTTTGTGAGAAGTGCTTCTCATATGATTTGTGAACGACCCGTTCAGCTTTACTGTAGAAATTTTCCTCGAGCAAAAAGACGTCGACTGAAACTTTCTGTCGTACACCACGCCGACCAAAAGAGTACCCTTTAGCAGTGGAAACGCAAGCCTGATAAAGGTGACCCATAAAGACTTTTCCAACAAAGGCTCGAACTAGGGCTGCACAATATTTTGATTTATTTCTTTAAACAAAATACCTTTTAACATGGTCGAAATGGAGCGGGATGAAGCAAAGGCTTATTACTTTCCCCACCCCATTACCTCACACACACACACCATTCGTCTCTACTTTCAACTTATTTTTTTCATTTCGATCCTACATGCGATCTAAATTCAGCTTTTCTACGATTCAGCCAGTTATATTTTCAAGGTCAGGAGAGAATAGCAAAGGCCGACGAACAAGTCTTCACAGCAACATGGACAGCAAACGGCGTCAAATGTGTCACATACTGTAATTATAAGGTACAACACACCCCAAAATGTCATTTCTGTCCTAATGTAAAGATGTATTCGCAGCCACACATGAGCTGATGCACTTTGTTTGTTTATTAACTTCAGGACGTGTGCATGCACGCCAATGATGCCTACTTTAGTGAACAGAACCTGCATAGGCTGTGAATAACAGCTAATAAAGTTGTAAATAGCGTTCATTTTGATGCACAGAGCACTCGTTTTGGAGCCGCGTGGGAAGTATGATTTGCATGTATGTTTTTTTTCTCAGAGTGATGGCAGCCATGAAAGTGAAACCGGGGAGCACATCATTTAAATGATCCTATCGCATTTTAGTTATAATTAGCCTACGATAAGCATTTGATGTTTTTTTCTTTCATTGCGAACACAAGGTGTTGTGCATGAGAATAAATGTTTAACAGTGTCAGTATAACTACTCTAGCCTATAAAACATTGAATATAATTCGAGAGGTAATCTGATAATGACAAATGTTTCATTTTACCAGTGAAAAAAAAATGGTCTAATAATGTTGTCAATGACAAATGACAAGCATATGTCAGGACATATTTAAAGTCTGTTCAAATCTACCATATCAAGTCTATACAAAATTGATCATTTTAACCAGTAGATCTACAAATAGGCCTAATATTATTAGTGTTGTTTTACCATATGTTTGAGAAATAACAATAATAGCCTACTCATATTATTCTTTATTTTACAGAATCGTGAGAAAATCATAATCTTCATTCAGCTCTACTTTACATGAGACATATTTCATCCTTTTGGCATCTTTGACATACATGTTTGATCAAATTTGTACATTTACGCTTTGTAACAATGACCAAATGACCGACAAAGTGATTTGTGGAGTAATACATATATACATATATGACTAAAAGACATTCAAAAGAGACTCAGTTGTACCACAAAAACAGAATTACACAATGCGTTTGTATCCAAAAGTTCAGCAATTTTTTCAATGAATATAAAAAAGTTAACTTCTTGCTTTGAAGGCTTTTTTAGGTCACTAAAACTGCTTGCAAAGCAAGTATATCAGAAGTATTTTCACTATTCCTCAGTCTCTGAGCACTCGTGGCATTCAAGCTCAAGATCAGCTGCACAAGACCTATTTTTTTCAGGGCTGACATTTTACAAGGACCTATAGCGCATACCTCATTAAATGAAAAAACTCTTCGGGGAGCTTTGTGTTGACAAGCTAGTATTTTGTAACATTTCAAAACCTCTTAATCCCTTACAAGACAAAATAAAGAAACTAATCAATCTCATTTCAAATTCAAATAACAGAACATGACAGATGTCAGAATGATGTTTATAGTTATGACCTTTCATGATGCTGTTTGTGAACGTAAAAGCTCTGCAAAGTGCAGGTAAATGGAGCTATGGGCTGTTAAAGTAAAAAGTGAACTGCATGAAAGGGGTCTGGTGTGACTTCCTAAACAAACCAAATATGGGTTTGCCAGTCTATATTGTTGCTTTTTCAAACAATGCCAACTTTTAGGATGCCTTCGCAGTAGCGTATTTCCATTTTAAAACAGTGATTTAAAATGAAAACTCCTCCTGGTTCAGACTGGCATTTTTACTGAGTGAGAAAAGTAATCTCTGTCCACATTATAATCATCAGTAAGTCTAGTGTTTCCTCCTAAACAAACCAAATATGGGTTTGCCAGTCTATCCTGTTGCTTTTTTTAAAAAATGTCAACATTTAGGCTGCTTTCACAATCATGCATTTACATTTTAAAACAGTTATTTAAAATGAAAACTCTCCTCCTTGTTCAGACGGGCATTTTTACTGTGATTTTCTGAGTCAGAAAGTACTCTCTGTGCACACTAAATCATCTGTAAGTCTAGCTTTTCTTCCCAAACAAACCAAATATGAGTTTGCCAGCCTATAGTGCTTTTAACAGCTTTTAGACATTGTAATGTAATATAAATGTAATGTGTATTTATATAGCACATTTATCGTTTATGGCCATACACCCAAAGCGCTCCACAATAATGTGGTGGGTCTCTCCACACCACCACCACCAGTATGCAGCATCCACTTGGATGATGCGATGGCAGCCATAGGACAATGGCACCAGTGTGCTCACCATACACCTGCTATAGGACAGTGATAGAGCCAATTGGGTTGATGGGGATGATTGGGAGGCCATGATGGTTGAGGGCCGAGAGGGAAGGTGGCCAGAACACCGGGGTTACACCCCTGCTCTTTACGAGAAGTACCATGGGATTTTTAATGACCACAGAGAGTCAGAACCTCAGTTTATCCAAAAGACGGCACTGACTGACAGTATAGTGTCCTCTTCACTATATTGGGGCATTAGGACTCACACAGGCCACAGGCTGAGCGCCTCCTGCTGGCCTCACTAACACTACTTCCAACAGCAACCTAGTTTTCCCATGTGGTCTCCCATTCAGGTACTGACCAGGCTCAGCTCTGCTTAGCTTCAGTGAGTAACCGGTTTTGGGCTGCAGGGTGATATGGCTGTGGCATGTTAACATTTAGGCTGCAATCATGTAGAAAAGTGGAACTTTTTTGCTTTGTTGCAGTTGTTTTTCCTCACAAAACCAGAGTTAATAATGCATACTCTGAACCGTGGGAGGACAACGGGATGATTAGATTTTTTTACTGAGAACTATTGCACCCTTTGTGCAGAGTAAGAGCTCAAACTCAAATATTGTAATTGACAATTCATTTTAACAATGCCAACAGATTGGGCCAATCATCTGACCAATCAGAGCAGAACAGATTTTTGGAAAGACTGGTTTCCTGAATCAACTATACCAAACAGTATGTATACGTTTACATGGGCACCAATAATTCGAATTTAAATACAATTTAAGACAATACTCTGATTTCAAGAGTTCACACTTAGATATTGCTTGATAATAACAGCAGGTTTGGCATGCTGTCCCGGGAGAGAACCCAAAGCTCGGAGACAGTTGAGGCCAGGGCTCCCGCCTGGTCAATGAGCATGTGAGGGGGTACGAGATCAGGAAGTTCTCGAGAGCTCCCCCTGGTAAAGGAGGAATAAGGTGGAGATGGGGTGGATGGGGGGTTTCTTCAAAAAACGAAGATAAGGGAGTAATGCTAGTCGGGCTATTTATAGTGAGTTTGGAATGATCTGATTGGCTTACTAATGATTACAGATGAGGGACCAGCTGTGATCAATCATATCATGTGCTCCTCTCGAAATTAGTTTGTGAAACTTCACTAAGCGTCGACCACGTGGACATCGATTTTAGATTAATTTAATCCAACTGCAGTGACAATCGCACTAAACAGAAATAGAATGAAGACATGTGGCGTATGCTGATTTTAGTAAAATTATTGAAGTGCAGTACAGAAATGTAAACACCGCAATCAAACTATTACCATCATAGGATTTTTGTTGCATCTTGCGACAGGATCTTATATACACACAAAGCTGTTTCACACTATTCTCTGCACCTACCGAGTCAGTGAAGGACTCCAGACAGACAACTGCACTGCGAAATGCAGAGTTTTTTTTTTTCACCCAAACAGCATGCGGTAACAAATTCCATTAACACAACACTCTTCCAGTAGTTCATTCTCACATCCAATATCTCGTTTGTCACAGGGGGGCATGCATGAAATGTTCCTGAATGAAAGTGAAAGTGCCAAACAGCAGTTAAAGTCGACTAATTAAAAATGAAACATCCAAAATTACATAAACTCCAGAGGAAATGTGGATAGCGCTGTGACGCAATGCCATTAATCAAACTATGTGCTGTAACATGTAAAAACAGGATCATGAAAGAAACATTCAAAAAGCAACTTATGTAAACACCTTCATCTTATTACTGTCTTATTCAGATTAAGGCAAATAATTCAATTACTTATGTCCATTTAAATGTAGTCACTGAGAGGAAAGAGCTATGAATAGGCCTGTCACGATATCTATTTTTTGTTGTACTATATATTGCACCAAAATATATCGCGATAAACAATATTACTGTCATTTTAAGACCATTTTAAGCCGCTCATTATATAATGCCAGAATGACAAAATAATATCACCATAATGCAAGTACACTCTTCCAAAGAACGCATCATAATTGATTATTTTATAAACATAAAGAATGTTTAATTTAATTATAGTAATTTTAATAATTTAATGATCAGGCATTGGAATCAGAATGTGAAAACACATATCCAAAACAAATAATAATAAACATTAACAAAAAGTGCAAGGTAAAAAGTAACAGAGCTGCGATATCTGCTCCCAGATCTATTTTCAGTTGTCAGGCACCCACATCAAAATATACTTTAGTCATTTATGGTAAATACTAGTGTTTTTTTTTTTAATCATACTGACACTGACACCTCCAATAGAGATAGAGAGGTTGTGCAATCAGCTAAAATGTTGCAAGAGTTGGTTTTTACGAATTGGCGATATATATTGCATTACCAAAAATCATTGAGGTCATGTCAATGTATTGTGCGATAAGTCGATATATTGATTATTGTGACAGGCCTAGCTATGAATATGTATTTATTTAAATGATTCTCATATACTTCTAATGGACGTAAAAGTGCAGAAAAATAGCAACTTTTAAAATAGCATAACAGAGATACTTAGAGTTAGTTCACACCAAAAAATGATTTTCGTCATCAATCACTCAGCCTTAACTCATTTCAAAATAGTTTATGTTTCTTTCTTCTGTTGAAAACAAAGGAAGATATACTTATGCTGAGTTCAGACTGCATGATTTTCAAAGTAGTCGTGTCACAGATGTTTTCACACTGCATGACTATCTGGGCTAGTGTTTTGTCGCTGCTTTGTTTACACTGCAAGATGGATCGGCGACAGGGAGTTTCACACTGCACGACTATAAAATAGGAAGAATCGCAGACAACTTTGTCCAAACTACGTCTCACAACCAAAAACACATAGCATATCTTTTGTTAATAACTACATAACGAGAAAAAAGCCCTTTGATGGGGTAGAAAATGTGCATATTTGCTCACCTGGCTTTGAAGGGAATTAGCAATTTCTCCTTAACTTATTTTATTTTTTGACCGGGTTGGGTTGTGATATTGCTCACATGACACGTCAAACAGACACGGAAGCTCATGCCAAATTTACAATAATGTTCCCTCCATTTCTTGGGTCCGAATAAACTGAAAATGAGCTTTTAACTTCTCCCCCAACCTCCCGCTGGCCTGCAGGTACCCACACTAGTGAATGCTGCTCTCTCATTGGCTGTAGGCGATCGCCGGTGTTATGTTCAGTCAAAACACATTTCACACGGCATGATTTGAATCGCCGACAGCTCCAGATATTCAGCACGCCAAATATCTGCCGGGCATCGGCGACTCATCAGCGATTCTCTCAGATCCCGTCTTTGATAGTTCATATTGTGTGATTGTCACTCGCGTGCAGAAGCACCGATTCGCCTGTGATTTCAGGCATTTGTCTGTCTTTTTTCAAAACCTGTCGGCGAGTCAAAATTGGGACTAAAATCATGCAGACTGAACTCGGCATTAAGGCCCAATCCCAATTCTATTTTGTACCCCTACCCCTTGGCCCTTCCCCTTCCCCTTGGCCCTTACAACTGAGGGTTAAGAGGAAGGGCTTCAAAACTTACCCCTAAGAATTGGGACAGCACTTCAACACCTGCACACGTCATCATATGTCATCGCGATCTCTTGCTTCATATGAGAACAGACGATCACGACTGCTGTAGTTACTCCAGTTGTGTTATTTTTGGTGTTTATCTTCAGGAAATCACTGAAGGCGTATATTATGTTATCATAACGATCTAATGTGGCAATAAGATCGGAACTGTACTGTGCATTTACTCCGTGGCCATACTCATCTATGTAAACACACGAAAACAACATTAACATTTTAGCAGACACTGTAAAAAGCTCATTCTCAGCCACTAGACATTACTGACAGGGTATTCCAGTGTCATCGTGTGTCAGAATATTCTGGGACCACTGTACTGGAGTTATGATTATGGATTATAGATCATAAAATTTAGCGTTTTTTTAGCGTTTTTTTAAAAAGCATGATGATAAAAGACGAACGCGGTTATGAATATATTAAAACATATGTTTGTTTGTCGTAAAAATTCGTAATAATGACAAAAAATACTAATTTGTGGATCTCCTTACTTTTGGGTTCAGCTTTCCTGCCGCTAAGTCAGGTGCATCCTGGGAAAATGTCTTACCCCTCCGTTTTAAGTGTGGTCCTGAAAATTCTTTGTTCGAAGGGGTGTACACCCCTTGTCCTTAGCCCTACCCCTTCAAGCTAAAGAGAATTGGGACACCACTACCCCTTGACGTGAACGCGCAAAACGAGGGGTAGGGGTAAGGGGAAGGGCTAAGGAGTAGAATTGGGATTGGGCCTAAGAGTGCTTGGGGAGAAAAACAACAAATACTGACTTTTTTTTTTTTATTCCTACGATGGTTGCAGGAACCATAATAGGTTTTAGTAGTTTTGTTTCTACTATGGTTGTATTGACTTTTTTTGCTCCTACTATGGTTGTCAATAGCTCCTTTTTCCCAAAAATTCTTCAGAATATCTTGTTTTGTGTTTAACAGAAGAAATAAATACATAAATGTTTGGAAACAATTCAGTGCGAGTAAATGATGAGCAAATGTGCAAGTAAATGACGGCAAACTATCCCTTTAAGACAGGTCTCAAACTCTTGGAGGGCCGCAGCTCTGCACAGTTTTGCTCCAACCCTAATCAAACATACCTGATCCAAATAAATCGAGGTGTTCAAAGAGTCTTGCACACTTTGATTAGTTGGATCAAGTGTGTTTGATTAGGGTTAGAATAAAACTGTGCAGAGCTGCAGCCCTATGTTTGAGACCTATACTTTAAGATGAGCCAAATTAAAGCATGTGTTCAGAATAAAACTAAAACCTTCAGAATGGCCTTTAAAACCTTTTTATAAATTTGCTGAAACCCTATAAAAGCAGAAACTGCATCAGAACAAGATTAAATGGTGCCATTTTAATCCCAATGAAAACTAAAAACCAAAACAGAAACAAATATAACCTGTTCAGCTCAGAACATTTCGTAGTAAAACACTCAGTTCCCATATTCTCTTCAAGCACTTGAAAGAGACCAGAAAAAGTGATTCAGCGACACTTGGCTCATTTCCATCCAGAAACACTTTCTCAATTCAGAGCAGGAACAGATCAGCCAGAAACCATCTCGAACTATCTAATCAAGTATTTTTTGTTCTCCTGATAGCACGAGCATGTGAACAATGACTTGTCTCTGCTGGATTAATTGTAACGCAGCCAAAGAAAGTTCATGCAGCCAAATATTCTAGATGCTTCAAACATGACGCTCAATGGAGGAAAAAACATGCAATGTTTAATTGCCCCCTATGACTTTTTTTTTTTTACCTTTGTTCACATTTAAGTCTGTTGAATGAACACGGTTATGGATTGGATTTCCTGACAGAAGTGTCTGAAACCCCAAACACTCACAACAAATGTTTCAACGCAATCAAATAGGCCATATAATGAAATTGAGGTTAAATGAGATATGAAAACAATTGAACTTTCAAATCATCATTTCTCACAATAAAAGCATAAAACATGGCTCACTCTGAATGCAACTTTCTGATTTGAGGCAAACAAGTACATCAGCACATCAACAATGTCTAATGGCCAATCAGAATCTTTGTTTGCCCACATAATTAAAAGAAAACATGACAGAAGCTCGTATTTTAACACAAATCAATGTCGCAATGCAAAGCTTTATAAAGAATAGATTTGAATGCGAATGTGCATAAAAATCAAGTAACTTTCATTGCTGAATAATTAACAAAGAACTCAAAGGTACAGAAAAAGAGTTGAACTGTTTGATTCTAATGAAATCAATGCATTCGTAATCGTTGTACAGAATACTTGGTCACACTTTACTATAAGGTTTCATTAATTAATGTATTTACTAACATGAACCAAGATTGAACAATACTTGAAACGACACTTATTAATTATGGTTCAACATTTAATAATGCCTTATTAAAATCCAAATTCATGCATGTTAACATCAGCTAGTGAACTACTGTATTTTTATAAATTAATGTCACCTAAAACGAACAAATGCTGTATTAAATGTAATGTTCATTGATTGGTCATGTTAGCAAATGCATGAACTAACATTAACTAATACAACCTCATTGTAAAGTGTTACCAAATTCTTAAAGGTCTCATTTAAGATCTGCTTTTGAGAAAGTGATGATCAATCTACAGGTCATTTAGGGCAATAACACATCCTTAAGTGTGCAATCTCTGAGTTTTTCAGTTTAAAAGTAAATCAGGTTTAAATGGCCTGTGGGGGCGACAAGGACAGTTATTTGATGAATTGAAATTTTAAATAAAAATGCATTCTAATATTTTTGCCACAAATAAAGGTCAAAATACGTTAGCAGTGAACATTAACAAGGTCATGGTCAGATATATTTAAAATAAACAAGATTAAGCCAGTAAATGTAGCAAATATTGTGTTGTTACTGTTGACCCACCTGTGTGTTTCTTTAGTCCCTACTGATGTTGTCAAAAGTAACAATGAACAATTTATGTTTAACTTGAAATTGCTTTTAATTCGTGTTCATTCAAAATGCCACCTGATATTGATAGACCACACTTATGAGTTAATAACCACAGCAGAAATATACTTCTGTCTAAAACATTATCTTTTAAAAACAGGTTTTTCCTGACAATGGTCTCCTCGAGTCTCCATAGACCGCCATCTTCTGAACAACATTTTCAGTTTTTCACACATGATATTACATCAGTCCTATTTTAAATTCGCTGCTATGCTGATGCACAGGCATTTGTAGCTCGGCTGTCTTTTGAAAAGAGCACAATCTTATCAGAATCTTAAGCGACAGTCACTACAGGGAGTGCAGAATTATTAGGCAAATGGGTATTTTGACCACATCATCCTCTTAATGCATATTGTCTTACTCCAAGCTGTATAGGCTCAAAAGCCTACTACCAATTAAGCATATTAGGTGATGTGCATCTCTGTAATGAGAAGGGGTGTGGTGTAATGACATCAACACCCTATATCAGGTGTGCATAATTATTAGGCAGCTTCCTTTCCTTTGGCAAAATGGGTCAAAAGAAGGACTTGACAGGCTCAGAAAAGTCAAAAATAGTGAGATATCTTGCAGAGGGATGCAGCACTCTTAGAACTGCCAAGCTTCTGAAGCGTAGCGTTTCGTTCAAAATAGTCATCAGGGTCGCAAGAAGCGTGTGGAAAAACCAAGGTGCAAAATAACTGCCCATGAACTGAGAAAAGTCAAGCGTGCAGCTGCCGAGATGCCACCAGTTTTGCCATATTTCAGAGCTGCAACATCACTGGAGTGCCCAAAAGCACAAGGTGTGCAATACTCAGAGACATGGCCAAGGTAAGAAAGGCTGAAAAACGAGCACCACTGAACAAGACACACAAGCTGAAACGTCAAGACTGGGCCAAGAAATATCTCAAGACTGATTTTTCTAAGGTTATATGGACTGATGAAATGAGAGTGAGTCTTGATGGGCCAGATGGACGGGCCCGTGGCTGGATCGGTAAAGGGCAGAGAGTTCCATCCGACTCAGACGCCAGCAAAGAGGAGGTGGAGTACTGGTTTGTGCTGGTATCATCAAAGATGAGCTTGCGGGTTGAGGATGGAGTCAAGCTCAACTCCCAGTCCTATTGCCAGTTTCTGGAAGACACCTTCTTCAAGCAGTGGTACAGGAAGAAGTCTGCATCCTTCAAAAAACATGATTTTCATGCATGATTTTCAATGCTCCATCACACGCGTCCAAGTACTCCACAGCGTGGCTGGCAAGAAAGGGTCTAAAAGAAGAAAAACGAATGACATGGCCTACTTGTTCACCTGATCTGAGCCCCATAGAGAACCTGTGGTCCATCATCAAATGTGAGATTAACACGGAGGGAAAACAGTACACCTCTCTGAACAGTGTCTGGGAGGCTGTGGTTGCTGCTGCACGCAATGTTAATGGTGAACAGATCAAAACACTGACAGAATCTATGGATGGCAGGCTTTTGAGTGCCCTTGCAAAGAAAGGTGGCTATATTGGTGACTGATTTGTTTTTGTTTTGTTTTTGAATGTCAGAAATGTATATTTGTGAATGTTGAGATGTTATATTGCTTTCACTGGTGAAAATAAATAATTGAAATGGGTATATATTTGTTTTTTGTTAAGTTGCCTAATAATTCTGCACAGTAATAGTCACCTGCACACACAGATATCCTCCTAAAATAGCTAAAACTAAAAACAAACTAAAAACTACTTCCAAAAATATTCAGCTTTGATATTAATGAGTTTTTTGGGTTCATTGAGAACATGGTTGTTGTTCAATAATAAAATTAATCCTCAAAAATACAACTTGCCTAATAATTCTGCACTCCCTGTAAAAGGGCACCATTTGCTTCAAAGCCAAGTTTTGAAGTTTTAAACTGTTATGAAACATTTTTTGTGACGTAATTTGTGCTGAAACTTCGCGCGCACACACACTGCTTCACAACAACTCGGTGAATGTCCTTGAGTGGCCCAGCCAGACCCCAGACCTAAATCCTATGGAACATCTCGAGACACAGTCGCTTCCCACCCAACCTGATAGAGCTTGAGAGGTACTGCAAAGAGGAATGGGCAAAAACTCCCAAAGACAGGAGTGCCAAGCGTGTGGCATCATATTCAAAAACACTTGAGACAACAAAGTATTGAGCAAAGGCTGTGAATACTGATGTACACGTGATTTTTCAGGTTTTTATTTTTAATAAATTTGTAACAATGTCAACCACTCTTTCACATTGTCATTATGGGGTATTGTGTGTAGAATGTTGAGGAAATAAATGAATTTAACCCCTTTTGGAATAAGGCTGCATCATTAAATAATGTGGAAAAAGCGCTATGGATACTTTTTTGATGCACTGTGTCTACTTTAAGACCCTGCAGACATCCTGCCACAAGTGATCAGCATTTGCTAACTGTGCTCCATTTTAGCAATGCTGAACGTCTGGTCAGCAGCGTTATCCATTCTCTTTAAAAAAAAGAAAAAAACCTTCCTTCAGCAGTAACACAAGAGGTGTGCAAACAGTCTGAACTGTGTCTGTAATCTCATCGACAAACGTCCAGCAAACTCCCTCTTATCACAGGCGCGCTGCAGTCAGGGTCTTTTGTTCAGCACTGTAGGCGCACCGCTAAAGTACAGATGGCTTACAGATTTGTGAATAAAAGCTGACTTTAAAACAAAGTGCCCTTCAGTTCAACTACAGTCACGTGACTCGGAGAGCTCCTGCGCATTTTAAACGGCGCTTGGCGAGTCGACGTGTCAGCCAGGTTTAATAACACTGACTTTCTTTATTCATTCGGCCTCATTTGCATTTAAAATGAGGTGACGGGAAAAGAATTGCCCGCTGGGGGGAAAAAAAAGCGGCATTTACTTCAGACTGAATAAATTGTGACATGTTTCTTTGGATTAGCGGCTAAGTCTGATTGTTAGGGATAGGTGTTTGAGTGTGTTGCTTAAAGTTTATCACATGTAGAAGTATATTATTTTAATCATAATCTCAGGCCTCATAAAATTGTGCTTTTTTTGGGGGGGGGGGGGCATTTTTATTGCATGTAATACATTTGATACAATTATTTGTAATTATAAACATTATCCAAAACTTCACTTGTTATCCGCTCATGTTTTTTGTTGTCTAATTGAAGAGATGGTTCACTCGGATATTAAAATGTACAGTTTTAACTCACCCTCAAGCTGTTGCAAGCTTTTGTGTGTTTCTTTGTTCTGCAGATATTAAATATATGAGCAATTGCATGCAAATGTCAACCTTGCCATGAAAAACAATTAAGTTTTCACCAAAATATGGAAACCGTTTCTGCGTTTTTTGTTTAAGAAAGTATTTTACAGTGCTTTAGAAATACTCAAATGTATCTGTCAATGTTTTCAAACTATTATATATGAGTTACCAAAAATCACACAAGTGGCAATTTCACATCTGTCACATCCATAATAGGCATGGGCCGGTATAGGATTCTGACGGTATGATAACATCGGATAAAAATATTACGGTATGACGGTATTGTGTTTACTGCTCTAAAATATTTTATTTTTTTAAATGCCTGGCTGAAAAACAAAACCTTTTCCCCTTTTGTATACAATATATTTTATTTTGAGAAACATTTAAAAAGTATTTTAGAGCAGTAAACATGTCAGGCTAAATAATTCAAGTGAATCATTGACTTTTGCCGTCTTCATTTGTTTTAAAAACACAGATTTCTTTACAACATACACTAAAAAAACTAAAAGAAAATGTAAATTTAAAAAAATCTTACACATACCTTAGGAACGGTATGGCAGAAAATTTTGTCGGTATGAAAACCTTGACTTTTTTTCAAACCGCGGTATACCTTGAAAATGGTTTAGTCCCATGCCTAATCCATAATGACACTTTTTCCTCATAAATGAAAAAACAGTAAATAAAATAAAATCAATCATGTTTGTTTTATAGTGAGCCGACTCTTATCTTTTTGATCAGCATTATTTCTTTTGGGTTGTGCAGTTTAATTCACAGAATTTCTACAAAGTATGTTGTATTCTGTAAACTCACAGACTTTTTGGTCACATCCATAACGCATGTTTATTTTTTTCATTTAAAGTACAAAACATGTTTACAGATTGATAGTTTTCTGATCTCTTAACTCTGTGGTCAGTTGTTCGCGAAAATATAAACAGCTGTTTCAATGTTAACATATACTTTCTATGTGATTTTATGTTTTGAGTTTTTACTGCAAGTGCACATCCATAACGCTGGAATTGCTTATGTATATTTACTATTTTTATTTATTTATTTATTTATTATTTTTTTGAAGACAGCCAAAAACCTGTAACTATTGACTTCCATAGTAGGAAAAACCAACACAATGGAAGTCAATGGGTACAGGATTTCAGCTTTCCTTAAAATATCTTCTTTTGTGTTTTAAAAGTCAAACGGTTTCGATTAAGTAAAGGGAGAGTAAATGAGGACAAAATTTTCATTTTGGAGTGAACTATCCCTTTAACCATGTCAGCTGCCTTGGCTATCGTCATGGCAAAAACAATTCAGACTAATCCAAACATGCTAAATTCAATAAAACCATTTAAATAAACAAACAAGTTACATTACATCAGACTTTTTACATTAATATATGGTGAAAGAGGGAAGGGTTTGCATGAAAAAGGGGATTTCAATACAAGCACGCGTTGATTTTTACACTGGTAACACAAACACAGAAACAAACCCTTCATTCCGGCACATTGATAAACAACACTGACGACTTATGTCTCCGAACAATTCTTCTTCTTCCACTTGTTTCAATTACGGTTGGCAACACAACATGGCATCTCTCTGCCGTCTGAACAGGTAAAAACAGACTTCGAAGCTATCTTGCATAATAATGAAGTTGCACCTCATACACAATAGAACATGCTGATTGGACCAAGTCTTTCTCATGAATTAATGCTGAAAAATGCAGAAGACGTCACGTTGTACAGACAGCCAATCTCCACGCAGGAATTTACACAAGGATCTTAAGGCCGTGACGCAGCTTCAAAATCTATTTTCAAACCAGAAGAACGAATTTGCTCAAAATAACGCAAAAATAACCAATTTTCACTTTTTAGCTAAATATGTGTCCTAATAGTGTTTTTTTAACAATGTGGGGCATATATATGACTGTCAACATCTCAAAAGATGTGTTTCATGACACCTAAGTGAGTTCACTTCATACAAAAAGTCTCCAAACACTAAAAACAGGACAGTCTGATAATATATGCTAAAAAAAGAGAGGAATAGGCTCTCCAACTTTTGTTTGCTAAAAGTTATTGTAGTATAATTCTACAAACGTCAACATTTTGGCTCACATTGTGCCTTTTTTAATAATCATAAACAATTGTCGCTTGTCAGACTGTTCAATCATGGTTCCCAAATCAGACGATGAGATCTCAGTTGTCATAATGTCAAGTAAAAACTCTTCACCCAGAGTTTGATGTCATCCATCTGCAATAGTATCTGGATGCAGCCTTGATGATGCAAGTTGAGACTGCATATCTCAGAGATGCAATGTCAGACACAATGCATGAAGCTAGTGACGCCACTGTGAGGGGTAGGGTTAGCGCATTAAAAACATCAGATTGCAACTGCACCAAGTCTGCATCCAAACCCATCTCGCCATCTGTGGCACTTTAACTATTCCGCATTCTGTCTTGATACCTCAATACCTCTATAGCGGCATTTTTGCTCACAGCATGCCTCAATAATAAAACTAGAAAAAAGCTGTTTTGATATTTGCCCACTCTAGTTTAGTTCCCACTCTAGTTCCCCACTTTAGTTAAGCTGTCACAAATTAGGGCTACACAAACTTTCCCAAAATTATAAGGAAAAAATCTGACATTGTGATATTTTGTTTTTCTGCAATATGAATATAATTTCACAAGGTGACTATATTTGCAAAGAAGTCTTAATTTTACATTGATTGGGATGATTTTGGTGTGAAGTGCACCTGCATAAAATATACTAAATTATGTAAAAATATAAAAAATAATATAATTTAATTGGAGCACATTTGAAAACAATAGTTAAAATTCATTCTAAGTCTAAGAGAATTGAGGTATTAGGGGCAGACGGAATCTGCTGACATTTTTTGCTATTTCTGCGGAGTATTTTGTTAAAAAGCTGCGGATTTATGCGGAATGATTTTGAGAGTATCATAACTAAAACCTTAATATATGAAATAAAAAGTAATACCATTTTATCCTTTATTGAATGTTTACAATGTGAATCCAATTAGATCCACTTTATTTGGTAAACAAAGCAAGCCTCTCATATAAAATATCTACTAAAAGAGAGAAAATATTACTTTACAAACTGTATTGTAAATAAATCATATGAATACTTTCATATTAGTCAATATTGTTACTGAAATTAATTTAAAAACTGAATAAATATTAATTTACACACATTTACACCAGTAAATCTACAGAGTCAATGATGGGCTAAAAATCTGTGGAAATCTGCGCGCACAGATTCCGTGTGGCCCTAGGTATGAGAAATTCAAGAATCAAATGTAAAATAATACTATAAACTCCATTGTATAAATAATTAAACAATTAATCTTTGTTAAAGTGGTAAATTTGATCAATTCTTGTGCCCAAAATAGTTTAAATTTGCTTGAAATCTTACAATCGCATGCCTTAAAACCACATCCAAATAAAAATAGCTTTGTTTATTTTAAAAAGCTATCAGAATTTCATGTAATAAACAACTGTGCCATACTGTTTTTTCTTTTTCTTTTATTTTTTTCACTGTGCTATACGAGTCATAATCTACAGCTTTTTTATACTCTTTGCTGAGCGGGCTTGAGTTTTTTTATAAATATATTTTCACCTATACTACATGAGTCGTAAAAGCCTTATGTATCAAATGTGTTCTCAATATAAAACAAATGTCCAGGCAATTTTTACTTACAATACTGGACTGAAGTAATCTGGGGTGATTTGGCTGTCTCTATAAGCATGCAAAATATGAGTTTCAAGATAATACAGAGCTTTAATTATTTAAAAATAAAAAGATATCAGAATTTAATCTTACTTACTGGCCATATCAATAACAGAAGCTTCTTTTGCTGAGTGGGCATGTATTATTTTCTTCTTCGTATTTTCACTTATACTACAGGAGTTAAAAATGCCTAATGTATCAAATATGTTATATTTATAAAACGTGTGTGCTGGCAACTTTTACATATAATACTAGACTGAAGCAATCCGAGAGGATTTAGTTATTCGTAAACATGTAAAATATGAATGTCATGATAATACAGAGCTTTGATTATTTTAAAATACAAATAGATATCAGAAAATAATCTTACTTACTGGCCATATAAGTTCAATTCAATTCATCTTTATTTGTATAGTGCTTTTACAATGCATATAGTGTCAAAGCAGCTTCACATGGATTATAAAAAATTGAAACAGTGTCAGTCCAGTTTTCAGTGTTGAAGTTTAGTTTAGTTCAGTTTAGTGTGGTTTAATATTCACTGCTGAGAGTCCAAACGCTGAAGATTAATCCATATAAGTGAAGAGTTCAGATGCAAAAACCTCTAATTGCCATCTGAAACTTTATAAATGTAACAATTATTCTCTGGCTCCTTTGTGTAGTTTCAGTAATTTCACTTTTATGGCAGGAATAGGTTCTTGGCAATGCTTTTAGGGTGAAATAACTAAACATAAACATAGGATTTTGACAAAAAATTATCATTTTAGAAGAAAATTTCGAACGGCACTTAGGAGGTTTTTGCATGTGAACTCTTCAAATATCAACAGCTTTTCTTTTTCTTTCTTTTTTTGTTGCTAAATGAGCATGTGTTTTTTTTCTTCATATTTTCATCTATACTTTATGCCATAAATGCCTTATGTATCAAATATGTTCTAAATATAAGATCTATACGCAAGCAACTTTTTTTGTTACAATTTGTTGTAAGGTTGAATAAACTACAAAAACAAGATTTGACTGCACTGTTAAATTTACAATCTTTCAATGTCCAATACATTTTTTGGAGTCAAATATCCATCATATTAACACAGTAGATTGAAATATTTTTATCGACACTCACTTTTATTTAATATACGTCTCATTGTGAGGATAAAAACATGATTTCTAATTTTGCTGAACATCTTTACCAGTG
Source organism: Danio albolineatus (assembly GCA_903798035.1). Classification (NCBI taxonomy): domain Eukaryota; kingdom Metazoa; phylum Chordata; class Actinopteri; order Cypriniformes; family Danionidae; genus Danio; species Danio albolineatus. The sequence goes on from CAIGQQ010027871.1 coordinate 26,875, forward strand.
CAACCCCTGTAAATTTCATTATTTACACTCTAAACAAATATGTAAATTTCAACACACACAGCAATAAAAAAAATCTGTGTACATTTAACTCAAATTGAGTTTATCTTAACACTCCTTGGGTGTACATATGACTCCCTCCATGTGGGAGTTAAAATAACACTTTCTAAAGTGTGGAATTTGTACATTACACACAGAGTTCATTTTAACACATTAAGAGTTTATTCTTACATCAAACTGGAGTGTGCGTTACCCTTCAAATTGTTAATATATTAAATTTGTACATTACTCACTTTATTTAATAACAAATAAATCTAAATGGATTATGCATGTGTATTTAAGCTAATGAGTGCATATAGTACACTGCTTCTGAAGAGAATTAATTTATTATATCTTATAATTTATTATATCATCAAGACTCGTAAAACATTCTGGTTTGATCAATGTTTATCTGAAAGAACCGGTTCGAGTAAAAAAAAAAGGACTTCCCATCACTAGTGGGAAATATTCTTAAATATTTGCTCTTTCACACTCGTGGATTAAAATGTATTCTAGTTTTAACACTGAATAACACCAAAAGAAATCACACTGTATAGTTAACACTGGAAGTTTTGCTGTGCATGTAAAAGGACAATCTGTTGGTTTGTGCTGGAGAAAATGTGGTAAAATTAGAGATCATACCTACATTTTTTGGGACTGCCCTAAGATTTAAGAATTTTGGAAAAATATTAAAAGAGAAATAAACAAGATATTAGATAGAAATACCCCTTGATCCAGTTGTGTGCTTATTGGGAGCACTGCCCAAAGAAATGTTTATTGAAGAAACAAGATTGTACTAAGGATATTATTACTGGTTGCAGAAAAAAAAATGATAACAGTACATTGGATGGAAGAAGGTTCTCCAAAAGAGGGCTCAGTGGATTCAGAGACTTAAACAGGTCTATATAATGGGGGAAAAAATGGCTGCATGATGAAGACTGATTTTTTCTGAAGAGGTGGAGAAGTATTAGAACATATTTAGATATGTACATTTAGAGGTTAATTAACCTATCACTTAGTGCTCTAATCTAAATCTCGACTGATTGAACATTTTAACTTCATTATGATTATTGAAAGAATATTTTATTTATTTATTTATTTATTTATTTTATTTTTTGCCCTTACAGTTCACCAACAGGTTTTGTACAATAAATATGCTCACATATTACCAGTGAGAGATTTCAGAATGAAGGATGCATTATATGATTTTTTTAATAATTGAAGGCAACACACACTATCTACTATCTATGACTTTTCATTGAACATCAGCAACTGAAATTAATGTGCACCTCCTACGTTCATCACTGCTCTTAAACCAACCAATCACAAAGCCTGTGCTACTTGGCGTCAAGACGTGCAGGTACATTTTTGAGAGGTGCACGGGTATGCAACATGCGCAAAAGCTGTGCCAGACAATACATGTGTACTAAACGTGGAAGCATAAACCAGTCTTAACAGAGCGGAGCCACATGACTTCACATGCGGTAGGGAAAATAATTTAAACAAAATAAACCGGCCTGGAATTTTTTTAATCAATTTTAGGTTGTCAATGTCGATTTCGATTAGCTTTCGATTAATCACCCAGCCCTGCTATTCAATTAAATTCATCTTTATTTGTGTAGCGCTTTTACAATGTAGATTGTGTCAAAGCAGCTTCACATAGAAGTTCTAGTAAACTGAAACTGTGTCACTCCAGTTATCAGAGTTGAAGTTCAGTTTGGTTCAGTTCAGTGTGGTTTAACTTTTTACAGCTGAAAGTCCAAACACTGAAGAGCAAATCAATCGATGCACAGCTCCACAAGTACTGAACCATGCAAGCAAGTGGCAACAGATTACTATCATCAATGAAATCTGAGGTAAAAACAATGTAACTTGATGAACAACTGTATCCCCTGTAAAGCATTTATGATGGCACTACATTTTAAAATAAAATAATACAAAATGAATAAATATATGATAAATAAATAAATAAATAAATAAATCAAATAAATAAATAGAAAAATAAATAAATAAATAAATCAAATAAATAAATAGAAAAATCTAATAAATAAATAAATAGAAATATAAATAAATCAATCAATCAAATAAATAAATAGAAAAATATATAAATAATTAAATAGAAAAATAAATAAATAAATCAGAAAAACAAATAGAAAAATAAATAGAAAAATAAATAAATAAATAAAAATATGTAAAAGTAATGCTGAACATATCAAAACAAAGACATTTTCTGTATTGACATTTTACAGCTTTGTTCAGTGTATTTTGACCTGCGTTGTGTTTTTTCATTAACAGAGAAGTCTGTCCAAACAAATGGATAACATTCTAGTGGAAAATTAACACATATTCATATAGTGTACGTTACATTTAACAAGTTTTGCCTTTTTTACATTCTTTCACCCTGGTTGGCACTGAGTCAGCAAACCACTAAACCTGCGAACATTCTGTGACGACGAAAATAGACCACAGATGCCCACATAATCGTGACTCTGGTGGCACGACAGCATTAAAAACCAAAAGCAGCAACAGTTGATCCAGCACTGAAGAACAATTAAAACCTGTTGAGGTAACGTTGGTTTTATGTTCGCACATTAATTCAGGGACAACTTGTGACACGCTTACTCTATTGTTTAACATAGTACTTTGAGTTTTCAGTCTGAAATCACGTAAATATAACTTCAAAACAACACTAGCACTATTGATTTGACTATGAATAATGGTACTTTGGTAGTCAAAGGAGTTCATTATGTAGAATTTGCAAAGAATACTTTTCTGAAATGATATTATTAAGGAGAACGTGCGAATGTGTGGATATTAAACCAACTTTACCTCAATTTAAAACCTTCACAACACCGAACTTAACTTCAACATTAATAACTGGACTGACTGAGCTGTTGAGAGTGTTCTGACTAATGGCATCTCCCTTTGGTATGAGAACAGCAGTGAATCTGACAAGAAAACCATCAAGAAGATAATAAAGTCAGCAGAAAGGACTGTTGGAGTCAAAATGACATCTATTGAGGAACTGTATCAACAACGTTGTCTGTCTAGGGCAAATAGCATTTTAAGAGATCCAACCCACCCTGGCCATAGTTTGCCCATGCTTATGCCATCAGGCAGGCGTTACAGAAGCCTGAGGAGCAGATCAGTGCGGTTTCATGACAGTTTTTATCCTGTCATTGTAAGATTTTTAAATAATACCGTATCTTAAATACTATTGATCGCTAGTATGTAATTAATCAATAAATAAATAAATAGTTAAACTAGCATGTTACTATAACAACTATTATAACAAATAGTGAAATAGGTATTTAAGTATTAGGTTACTCCCTTCAGATATTTTTTTAATTGGGTTATATTTTATAACTTGGTTATATTTTATTTTTATATTTTTACGAAATTATAAAGCTTATTTATTAAGTTAGGATTTTATAGTGTTTGTATAGTGATGTTTTTTTATGTTCTGTTGAAACTGATGCAACGTAATTTTGCTCTGCATTACAATTCATTGTGATGGTTTGAATGACAAATAAAAGGAAACTCAACTCAACACCGTTTCAATTTACTATAACCTTCTACGTGAAGGTCTACATCAGGGGTCCCCAAACTAAGGCCCGCGGGCCGAATGCGGCCCGCCCCCACATTTGGTCCGGCCCTTGAATAATGCCAGAGACATGTTTTGAAAGTTTTACTTAGATATATGTTTTACTTGTATCATGTTTGTATTTGATAAAAAAAGATTGGCTTTCAAACTAAAATCAATCCTTTAGTTATTAACATAGCCTAATTATTTAATAAATTCACCTACCAATAGAATGGTACGTTCCACAATGTTTCGTTGAGATCGATCAGGTGATGCGTGAGCCAGCTAAAAAAACTCAAAGCGACGACAAAATGGCCAAACGGTTGAGAAAGAGAAAGGTTGATTCAGAATGCAGAGTATTTAATCAAAAGTGGACAAGTGATTATTTTTTTGTTCAGTGCAAAGAAGTGGCTGTTTGTCTCATCTGTCAAGAAACTGTGTCTCTGTTTAAAGAATACAATCTGCGCCGACACTATGAAACCCACCACAGAGAGAAGTATGAGAGCATACAAAGTGTTGAAGCTAAAAAGTGTACTATCTGCTCAGAAGAGTACATTTGTGCGCCAAACCCAGTTGAATCAGTCAGCCGTTTGAGCTAGCTTTCAGGTAGCTAAACTTATTGCAACCAGCGGCAGGCCGTTCAGTGATGGTGAGTTTGTCAGAAAATTTATAAATGCTGTTGCGGATGAGGTGTGTCCCGATAAAGAAGACGTTTTGCTGAATGCAAGGTCCCATTTCCATTCTGTGTCGATCAGTTCTTGGACAGTTTTGCCCTTTGTCAGAAGAAAGGCGTTGATGTCGGGTAGCAGCTCGTAAAAATGCCTCAAAACTCTGCCCCGGCTTAACCATCGGACTTCAGTAGAAGGTATAATACATACAGTTAAAATCAAAATAATATTAGTAGTCACTCCGGACCATGTAATTTTCTTTTATACTGTAAAGTGAACCGGCCCCCATTAAAGAAAGAAAAAATTATGTGGCCCTCTCAAAAAAAAGTTTGGGGACCCCTGATCTACATTGTAAAAGTGCTATACAAAATAAAGGTGAATTGAACACAAGCATGCGAACTTTCATGACTGTCTTCTAACAACAACAACAACAACAACAGAATGCTCGTGTTTACATCTCGTCTGTCATCTCACCATCATAAATATGCTACTTACTTACAAATTTGTGATCTACACAATAGCTATGCGCAAACATACTAATTTGAATTTTGCTGATCTGTATATATGAAAATATATTTGACTATTTACCCATCAACGTTCATCGCAGTGCAATCAACAGGCAGAGGAAGTCAAGCTACACTCTCACAACCACACATCAATGCTACATTCAACGTATCAGATCCAATAGTTCCTTATCAAGGAAATCAAAGCACGTACTTGGCTTGTGGCAAATGTAGTGTAGTGAGGTAAAGTTGTTTTTATATTCGCACATTCGCTCAGTGCCATGCTTCCTATATTGTTTACCACGGTACTTTTGAGTATTTGGTCTGAAATCACATGTAAATATGACTCCAAAACAACGTTAGCACTATCTATTTGACTGTGAACGCGTTGTACTTTGATAGCCAGCCTTTGGGATTAGCAAAAAATACTTCTCTGAAATTATATTATTTAAGGTGAACGTATATGGCAAGCCGTTTTGACTTTTATTCATTCTCAGGATATGTATTCTTGATATCAACAATTCAGTTCTTGATATCAAAAAAGGTAATTGTTGATACCAAAAACTGAATTGTTGATGTCAAGAAAGTTCATGACTGTCTTCTAACAACAACAACAACAACAACAACAACAACAGAATGCTCGTGTTTACATCTCGTCTGTCATCTCACCATCATAAATATGCTACTTACTTACAAATTTGTGATCAACATAATAGCTATGCGCAAACATACTAATTTGAATTTTGCTGATCTGTATATATGAAAATATATTTGACTATTTACCCATCAACGTTCATCACAGTGCAATCAACAGGCAGAGGAAGTCAAGCTACACTCTCACAACCACACATCAATGCTACATTCAACGTATCAGATCCAATAGTTCCTTATCAAGGAAATCAAAGCACGTACTTGGCTTGTGGCAAATGTATTCAGCATCTCATTTGCATTAGCAACAAGCCGCGGCAGAGACAGAAAGAAGCCAAACGAGACACATTTCCCTCCGACGTCACAATACATTCTAGAATGTAGAACGTCAGGAAAGAACTAACGTTCTATTTTAGAATCCCAAGCGATACAATGTAGCGTTTGCATCGGAAATGTCGCTGTTGTTAGTTGTGCGGGGGGAGGGGAGGGGGAGCTCGCGTACGTTTAAACGCGACGCGCTTTCTTTGTTTATCGCGAAAACAAGAGTATTGAGGGGAAAACCCGACGCTCGGTTTGCCATTGAACACCGCACGCAGTTGATTTAGAAGCGAAAGAACAAAACCAGTACTCACCCGATGGGTTTACAGCGGCTGGTGTTGCCATATTGCCTGGGTGGAAACGCCGAAATGCAGAAATGACGCACAATACGAATATAACGCCGCACGCAATCCTCTCCGGGGTGTCTCAAACGCGCAAACTCAGTTCAGCCTCGCATGTGAAGAAGATGTGAGCGATGCGATTTTGCTCGGGTTTCTGTTAGTGCGTGGAGCAGATTCGCCGCGGTCTGACAAACGCAAGATGTCTGAGAGGTTGCGTGAACAACCGCGAGACTTCACTGAATTAATGAATGCAGGATCCACGCAGCGGCTTTTCTGCCCTCTGAAGTACACCAGTGCGGGGCTCAGTCCACTCGCGCGTTGGGGGCTTTGTTATGGTCACGAGCTCAGACATCACAGGCTGTGAAGGTATAACACCGTGGTAAAGTTAGTTTGACGTTTGACATTCATTAGACATTCGGTTTCAAACCAATTAAATTCTTTGCTCCTGTTATAATTTGAGCCCAAAATATGTCAGATAGACATAAATATGTGCCCTTTATGTTGCACAAGGCTTAATTTCTTGATTAAAAAAAAAATAACCATACGAATGAATTAAACAATTCAACCATATGAAATTATGCAATAAAACCAGGCCCAAAACGTTCAGAAAAACATCCTGGATATCTCTGTTTTTGAAATTAGCCCTCTATTTATTTTATAATAATTTTTAAATAACTTTTAATGTAAAAATGGTAAAAAATCTATTAAACTCTGACACCATTTGAGATAAAATACTCAAATCAACTCTAAAATTGTCTAAATAATATTCTCTATGATGCACAAGCTTTATTTTTTACAGTACTGAGATCAGTGTAGTGATATGTAGTGTAGTGAGGTAAAGTTGTTTTTTTATTCGCACATTCGTTCAGTGAGAAATTGTGCAATGCTTCCTATATTGTTTACCACGGTACGTTTGAGTATTCGGTCAGAAATCACATGTAAATATGACTTCAAAACAACGTTAGCACTATTTATTTGACTGTGAACATGTTGTACTTTGATAGCCAGCCTTTGGGATTAGCAGAAAATACTTCTCTGAAATTATATTATTAAGGGGAACGTCTATGGCAAGCTGTTTTGACTTTTATTCATTCTCAGGATATGTATTCTTGATATCAACAATTCAGTTCTTGATATCAAAAAGGTAATTGTTGATATCAAAAACTGAATTGTTGATGTCAAGAATGAGCATTTTGATATCAACAATTGAATTTTCACTAGTTAAATGTCACCATACACAGCAAAAAAACTCTGTGTACATTTAACTCAATTTGAAATTAACTTAACACTCCTTGGGTGTACATATGACTCCCTCCATTTTGGAGTTAAATAACACTTTCTAAAGTGTGAAATTTGTACATTACTCACAGAGTTCATTTTAACACGGTAAGAGTTTATTCTGACATCTAACTGGAGTTTGTGTTACCCTTCAAAGTGTTAATATATTACATTTGTACATTATTCACTTCATTGAATAACAAATCTAAATGGATTATGCATGTGTATATAAGCTAATGAGTGCAGATAGTACATGCTTCTGATGAGAATTAATTTATTATATCGTTTAATTTATTATATCATCAAGACTCAAAAAACATACTGGTTTGATCGCGGTTTCTTCCCATCACTAGTGGGAAATACACTGCATATTGGGGTAAAAGGTTTAACACTGAAAAAAAAAACTCTTAAATACAGTATACGCTCTTTCACACTTGTGGATTAAAATGTACTCCGGTTTTACCACTAAACAACACCAAAAAAAATCACACTGTATATTTAACACTGGAAGTTTTGCTGTGTAGGCTGCCATTCAAATTTAATTGTTGATATCAAGAATTGATTTCTTACTAGTTGAAATGCAATTCTTGATATCAATAATTTAATTGTTGATATGAAAAATGTAATTGTTGATAATCAGGAATTAAATTGTTGATATCAAGAAATACTTTTCAACTAGTAAAGATGTTCATTCTTGATATCTGCAATTATATTTCAACACGTTACATTTGTTATTTCTGATATCTAAAAATGTATTGCTGATATCAGCAATTAGGGAAGTAATTTTTGATATCTAAAATGAATAATTTCACTAGAAACAATAATATTTATGATATCAGAAATTAACATTGTCACTAGTGACAAACCGATTGTTGATATTAAGAATGAACATCTTTACTAGTTGAAAAGTATTTCTTGATATCAACAATTTAATTCCTGATTATCAACAATTAAATTATTGATATCCACAATTACATTTTTCATATCAACAATTAAATTATTGATATCAGGAATTGCATTTCAACTATTAAGAAATCAATTCTTGATATCAACAATTAAATTTGAATGGCAGCCTGTGGTGACATTTAACTAGTGAAAATTCAGTTGTTGATATCAAAAATGTTAATTTTGATATCAACAATTCAGTTTTTGATATCAACAATTACCTTTTTGATATCAAGAACTAAATTGTTGATATCAAGAATTAACATATTTTTCATATCAACTATTGCGGCGCCACGGTGGCGCGTGAGTAGCACGTTCGCCTCACAGCAAGAAGGTCGCTGGTTCGATCCCCGGTTGGGCCAGTTGGCATTTCTGTGTGGAGTTTGCATGTTCTCCCCGTGGTTGCGTGGGTTTCCTCCGGGTGCTCCGGTTTCCCCCACAGTCCAAAGACATGCGGTACAGGTGAATTGGGTAAGCTAAATTGTCCAAAGTGTATGTGTGCGAATGAGAATGTATGGATGTTTCCCAGAGATGGGTTGTGGCTGGAAGGGCATCCGCTGCGTAAAACAAATGCCGGATAAGTTGGCGGTTTGTTCCGCTGTGGCGACCCCGGATTAATAAAGGGACTAAGCCGAAAAGAAAATGAATGAATGAATATCAACTATTGCATTTTATGTTAATTATTGGGATTCAGTTTTTAAATTAATATTAGAATATTAGAATATTAGTGGTGGGAAAACAAGTATACCCTGGGCCTATTTTAGCTCTATTTGGTGTTAGTGATAATGCAGAATTATCTAATAATTAACGTACAGTGATTAGATTTATAACCCTTTTGGCACGTAGATTGATTTTACTAAATTGGAAACGAAAAGACCCTCCACGCTGCTCCACATTAATTAAAAATGTCATGTCCTATCTGCAACTTGAGAAGCTAAGGCTTTCCCTAAAAAATAAAACAAAGAATTTTCATGTAATATGGAATCCTTTTATTGAGTACTTTAACAAGAGAGCATTGAACCTTAGTAGAAACACCTCAAATTTCCCCCCTTAAATCTTTTATTTATTTTGTTTATTTCTTCATTTTTTTTTTATTATTATAATTTTTGTGTTATTATTTTTGTATTTTTCTTACGCATATAATAATAACATGATGTTACAACTTTGTGTTTAAAAGGAAAAAAAAGTATGCATATGTAAAAGATGTAAAAAATACAATAAAGAGAATGTTTTTAAAAAAAGAATTGCATTTTAACTAATAAGAAATAAATTCTTGATATCAACAATAAAATTTGAATGGCAGCCTGTGGTGACATTTAACTAGTGAAAATTCAATTGTTGATATCAAAAATAGAATTGTTGATATCAAAAATGTTAATGTTTGATATTAACAATTCAGTTTTTGATATCAACAATTACCTTTTTTGATATCAAGAACTGAATTGTTGATATCAAGAATTGAATTGTTGATATCAAGAATACATATCCTGAGGATGAATAAAAGTCAAAACGGTTTGCCATAGAACGTCCGAATGTGTGGATATTAAACCAACTTTACCTCAATTTTGTCTGACAGGTTTGAAGTCTGACTTTCGCCTAAAGCAGTTTTGTTCATTTTAAACCCATCGTGTTGACTTTAAGCTTATCAGAAAGGTTACTAATATGTAAGATTTTTTTTCTCTAAACTTACATTTGTTTTGATCAAAGATGTTTTATTGTTCACTAGTTAAATTTGTCGAAAGGCCATTATGCATTTTATTAGATTTTAAATTTCTCTATTTAAATGTATTTCAGTGTAACAATAGTTGACATACCAAAAATTATAAATAATAATGAATAAATATAAAAATAAATAAATAATAATGAATA
>CAIGQQ010027873.1:0-12814 GCA_903798035.1 Danio albolineatus
GGGGGGAGGGAGTGTCACGGATGAAAGTGAACGGGCATGGGCCTTTAGAATCGTCTTTCTGTCTTTTGGATAAGATGTTAAACCAAGGTCCTGACTCTCTGTGGTCATTAAAAATCCCATGGCACTTCTCGTAAGAGTAGGGGTGTAACCCCGGTGTCGTGGCCAAATTCCCTCCGTCGGCCCTTAACGATCATGGCCTCCCAATCATCATCATCCACCAAATTGACTCTTTCACTGTCTCTCCACTCCCCCTATGGCTGGTGTGAGGTGAGGCACTGGCGCCATTGCCCTGTAGCTGCCATCGCATCATCCAGGTGGATGCTGCACACTGGTGGTGGTGTGGAGAGACCCCCCCCTCATGATTGTGACGCGTTTTGGGAGTATGGCGATAAATGCGCTATGTAAATACACATTACATTCCCTCCAACGAGCGGTGCCCCTGACATTCCTCATGGGAGAGATAAAAGAATTCAGTTATTAGAGATGAGTTATGAAAACTATTGTGTTTCGAAATGTGTTGGAAAAAATCTTCTCTCCGTTAAACAGAAATTGGGGAAAAAATATACAGGGGGCTAATAATTCTGACTCCAACTGTATGTTCATGAGATCTCCTTAATGTTTAAACGTAAAAACAAAACAAAAAGAAACAGAAAAAAATAAAGAGAAACTAAAGGCCTATTCCTCCAGGATGAAACGATAGAGACAGCTGCTGAGATGAAAGCGTGTGGAATCCAGATGGCACATGGCGGCTAGCTCTACAATGGTCTTCCCTCCAGCGATACCACCACATTTCCTCCCAGCTTCTCTGCCAGAGTCGAGCGGTCCTGAATGTCGTCTAAACCGTTCACCTGCCATTCGTGTTTGATACCTGGAGGATGAAGCAGGATTGAGTTAGATTTCAAAATACGTATTTATTTTCTAGGACCACATGAAATCTGCACCTACAGAAATCTGCAGTTATTTAGCCCATCATTGAGTCTATAGATTTACTCAAGCAAATGTGTGTAAATATGAACGGTTGAAGTCAAAATTATTAGCACTCATGGGAATTATTCTTTTTCGAATATTTCCCAAATGATGTTTAACAGAGCAAGTAATCTTTCACAGTAATTCCTATAATATTTGCCCTTCCTACTGCAACCCATCACTTGGAAACACCCATACACACTCTATTGACAATTTAGCTTACACAATTCACCTGTACTTTCCCAGAGATGGGTTGCGGCTGGAAGGGCATCCGCTGCGTAAAAATATGCTGGATAAGTTTGCGGTTCATTCCGCTGTGGCGACCCCGGATTAATAAAGGGACTAAGCCGACAAGAAAATGAATGAATGAATTCACCTGTACCGCATGTCTTTGGACTTGTGGGGAAAACTGGAGCACCCGGATGAAACCCACGTGAGCACGAGGAGAACATGCAAACTCCACACAAAAAAAGCCAACTGACCCAGCCGAGGCTCAAACCAGCAAACTTCTTACTGTGAGGCGATCGTGCTACCCACTGCGCCACCGTGATACCCCTATATTTATTCAGTTTTTATATGAAATTTTTTTTTTTTAGATTTTTTTTTTTCGTGCTCCTTTGAGCACGAATCCCTGCAACACGCCCCGACACAGCTTCACGATCAACCCGTGCCCCAATCGTTAACCAGATTGGTTAACAAGCTCCAGTTTTGCCTTCAAAATCTTTTTTTTTTTTTAAATGAACAACCAAGTTTCTGTGGTGAAATAATCGCCCTGTGTGCCGATCTACTGCTGCTGAGGAGTAGATGACGTCTGCAGCACAGAATGATGACGCATGTCGCTCAAAGATTATGTAAAGGTCACATGAAATCCGACATAACCGCTCACACTGCGGTCGCATTGCAAAATATCAGATCTGTGTCTGATTTAAGACTACATATGAAAGTGGCACAAATCTGACAAGAAAAGATCAGATTCCATGCGGTTTGGGCTGTTCACACTGTCAAGACCCGAGTCACATGAGGGCAAAAAATCAGATTCGGGCCACATTTGCCTGCAGTGTGAACGTAGCCTTTGAGACTCGAAATTGTTGCGCGACACGGGTGTTTCACATTATCACTCAAGCACCAGCCTCATCCTGTTCCCTCGGCACTCGCTACATAAATATTTCTTTCTTTCTGTCACGATCACCAGTGATCTCCACGGTCAGAGATCGCTGGTTCACACACACACTTCCGAGAACTAGATTGCTAAGGACTACAACTCCATTCATGCAGCACACACACACACTCATGCTCCATATCACGACTGATTGCATACACACCACCGGAGGACAGTCAAAGACTGATTACACTCACTACATAAGCAGCACATACACGCTTCTGCATCATTGCTGAGTATTGTTCAACTGTTTGTGACATACAACGCGTTTTTTTTGTTCCTGTTTTCTGTGTTTTCGACCCTAGCTCTGTTATTTGTTATCCTTGCCAGCCTTATCTGACCTTCCCCCTGTTCACGACTACAAGTTTGATTACCTGCATGTATCTGTTTGCCCCCGATGACCACTGCTACACCGACTTTTAATATTAAACTGCAATTGGATCCTCACACCGTTGTCTTGTCACTCCACCCTAACACTTTCATGTTTTTAAATTCAGTTGGAAGACTTTCATTATGACTATGAGTTGGGTTTACAGTGCTTTTTGTTTTGTTATACTGACACCATTATGGGTATTAATAATACATACACAGTAGCACAGTAAGCTAACAATAAATTAGCTAACAGCACAGAGTGGAAATTATGCAGCGTTCCAGAAACAGTTGGAGTTGGGAATTTCATCAGTGAAATGTCCCACCTCCAATCTCAATGCAACATTCTAGATCCAATTGTTATTTACATTTAGAAATCAAAAAAAGAAAAATCCTAATCCCTAATCTGAAATCGCAGCATTTAAGGTCTGTTTTCTTTAACAATCAATGATCTTTCCCTGATTGATATACGATATAAAGTGGGTCTTAAACTGTACAAGAAGCACTGCATTAAATTCTATTGTCCCTTGCCATGTCTTTAAAATATGACAGTTTATTTTACCCTAGTATTTTCAATGGAGTTTCTGCGCTTGCCTGCTGATCCTGACAGTGCATACATTTTAACAGCTTTCCATCTTGTTTTATGCTTGAGCAACTAAATGAATGCTTAAGTCTATGTATTCAGTCTATGACTGAATGTATTTTAATTGCATTACAAAATCGATGCTGTATAAGGAACCGTATAAATTTGAAAATAGTCACAGAAACTTTTCACGGGAAGTTTATTGGTGGGTTTACCAGTGTTTTTTTTTTTTTTTTTTTTGATGAACTTATATAACAATATAGAATAACAAAATAATTACAAAGATTTATAAATTGTCCTGTAAAGTTTCAATATGGATATTTAATACTGAATATGACAGTACTCACCTGTAAACTTCTTCTTAATGGCATCTTTTGAGCTAGCATAAATCATCTTGCTTTTTAATGGTGCACCTTCAGGGGCCCTATAATCAAAAACAGACAATGTTAGTATGTGTGCTTACAAAAAAAAGGAGAAAAAAAGACTTTTCTATAAAAACCCCAAAGTCACAGGTTATTATCATTATTAGCAGAAGCTTTTATTTTGATGAAAATCATTGTGGTATATAATGGTCAATCAGTGCTTGGTGCAAAAAAAAAAAAAAAAAGTCATCCCAGATTTCTGAATATAAAAACTATTTTAATATACATCAATTATGTTACGATCATGGGGTGACTCGGTGGCGCAGTGGGTAGCACGATTGCCTCACAGCAAGAAGGTTGCTGGTTTGAGCCTCGGCTGGATCAGTTGGCATTTCTGTGTGTAGTTTGCATGTTCTCCCCGTGTTGGGCATGGGTTTCCTTCGGGTGCTCCGGTTTCCCCCACAAGTCCAAAGACATGTGGTAATAATAGTATTAACCTTAAAATGGTTATAAAAAATGTAAGACTGCTTTTATTCTTGCCGAAATAAAACAAATAAAAAAATATTATAGGAAATACTGTGAAAAATTCCTTGCTCTGTTAAACATCAATTGGGAAATACTTAAAAAAAAATTTTTTAAAAATCACAGGAGGGCGAATAATTCTGACTTCAACAGTACATGCTTACATACTTTCACAACTACAGTAACTGCCCAGACACATTACATACCAAAATATAAATACCAAGTCTTCTTTCTTGGACTCTTTGGTTTCATAAGTGGCATCATATAAGCCGTATCTGCAGTCATTGAGAGGAAGGAGCTTCACGAAGCAGGCGTAGGGATCATCAACACTATCTCCAATATCTCCCACTAAAATCTGCCTGCCCTCCTCCACGATGATCTTCTTCTTGTCGTCGCTCAGGCAGAACAGCACTGCCTTTTTGCGCTTTTTCACCTCGTCTGAGGATGAGGATTTCCGGACCTTCATATCATTGAAGACTTTAATGACTTCATCACTGACTGTGACACCAGAGGCCTGCGATTGAGAAAAACACAGACGATTGCAGGTTTACAAGCCTCTAGATCAGGGGTCACCAATCTCAGTCCTGAAGGGCTGGTGTCCCTGCCGGGTTTAGCTCCAACTTGCCTCGACACACCTGCCTGGATGTTTCAAGTATACCTAGTAAGACCTTGACTAGCTCATTTAGGTGTGTTTGATTAGGGTTGGAGCTAAAATCTTCAGGACACCAGCCCTCCAGGAACAAGTTTGGTGACCCCTGCTCTAGATCCATATTTAGTGTGGTTTTTTTTTTTACTAATATTGGCACGATGTATATACCTAGTTCAGCAGCTGATCAGTCGGAATCAGCAGAGGTGACATGACGGCGACTAGCGATACCTAGCTCAAGTGGCCACACCCTTAATTATGAAGACTTCATATAACTTAATATAAATTAAACGGATGAGTTATAAAAAATTCACCCCCTCACGGTTGTCATGAAGGGTAATATTATCTATATGAACCAAAATCGTTCTTTGTACCAGGCTGTAAACACCTTTTACTGATGTAAAGTTGGCCATTTTAACATTGGGCTCATTAGAAATGTGCTCTATTATGGAGCCAGGACTAGCAAAATTTCAATGATTTACAGTTTCAGTTCCTTCCGTATTAGCTTCACGAGGGAGAGCGGGAGGTTGCCGCTTGGTTCGAACATTACGCTAGGCTGTCCAACCTGCCAGTCAAAATACTGTATATCTCTCAGTGCACCCTGCTTTCTCAGAAAGAACATCAACAACATACATTCTGTAAGTCTGTTATTGAAATTATGAACTGTTTCCTTGTTAATCTGTTTAATATTATGTGATATTCACATTCATGCGTTTAGGAGGCGTGACTTTGTAAGGTGGGACACATACCTGTCAACATTGGGATGTAAAAATACAGGATAGAAGCCCCCAAACGATATAATACATAACAAACATTAGAAAATGAAAAGGTTTAGCCTATATAAAAAGATTTAGCCTATATCAATGGCCTATACAGAAATTAAATCAAGTTATAAACTCTTGTTCATGTTTCATTCATTGTATTTAAATATTGATCAAATTGACTATAGTTATTTGGTGAAGAGCAGCGACTCTCATTTTGTTCACTGTTTTTTGATAACAGAGCTGTCGCGTTAGGAATCCACAGATCTATAATGAAAGCATTCGGTTACTTTAGTAACTCTTTACGCTCGTTTAACACAAAATTATTTGTGTTTCAAATAAAAGCCAGGATGGATATTTTTACATATTGACACACCCAAATCCAAAAGTGTCCACTTTCGATCTGGTTGTTGCTAGATCGGGTATGAATTGGGTAGGCTAAATTGTCCGTAGTGTATGAGTGTGTATGGATGTTTCCCAGAGATGGGTTGCAGCTGGAAGGGCATCCGCTGCGTAAAACATATGCTGGATAAGTTGGCGGTTCATTCCACTGTGGCGACCCCAGATTAATAAAGGGACTAAGCCGAAAAGAAAATGAATGAATGAATGAATGAATGAATGTATTTTATTAATGTCCCACCCCAACCCTAAACCAAACCGTCACAGTAAAGTAAAAACAGTATTTGTACCGAGTATTATTTACGGTATCTAATAAATTACCCAATAAGTTGTATTTTTTATCGCCTACCCCCAACCCAACCATTACAGTACTGTAAAAATATGAATTATTGTTATACAGTGTCAAAAAATAAATGCTGCTATATTAATGTGCATATCGCACTTCCGGCCAGCAGAGTATCCGATCTAGACTTTACCCTTTCGCTCCTCTTCAAATCGGGTGTACAGAAGCTGATCTGGGAACAGTGTGTTTATATGGAGCGTGTCCATCAGTCAGCACAATAAGGCTGATTTACATGAATGATTCAGAGGCTGAATAGGAAGAGCAATGATTGAGGCATAGCTTTAACGGAAAGTAAGTGAATGTGGCCATTTTAATGTTAATTTCAATGTGCTTTCAAGCCAATATAAAGCGAAAGCATAGATCTCTTGCAAAGCTCTTGCGATTATATTACATTTGAGATTGGCTCATTGATGCTACTTTTACTTTTCATAAAAATACTAAAAATACTGGAAAATGGTGGGATGTAGGCTTTCAGTGCTATCAGGCTAACATTAGCATTTTCCAAGATCTTCTATTGTATTCCATTTTGCTCAAAATATTAATAAAAACGTGACGTGCTTAATTTTTGAAAACCTTTATAAACAATTGTGACCCTAGACCACAAAAGTCTTATGCTGCACTGGTATGATTGAAAAATGTAAACAAATTTATAGATTTTTTTTTAGAATAATTTTTAGGACATAAAAAAAACAAGATGATCTTCCATCATGACATTTAGTAAATGTACTACAGTATATCAAAACTTACATTTTTAATTAGTAACATGCGTTGCAAATAACTCATTTTGGACCATTTTGTTTTCTCAATGTTTCGATTTTTCTGGAACCCTCAAATTCCAGATAATCAAATAGCTGTATCTCTGCCAAATATTGTCCAGTCCTTACAAACCACATCATTTGAAATATTTATTCATTTTTAGATAGGGTATAAATCTCAATGTTCGTGGTCCAGGGTCACAATTTGTGGAAATATCAGTGACACTGGATTGTAAATCTGGAGACTTTCTGAGCCTCAAGACCAAACTAACTTCTGCAATTCTCCAGCTGTGATTTTTTTTTGTCTTCTTGAACCATCATCATAACACTTGTTCTCTTCCAGTATGTTTTATAACACTTAAGAGGTGACTGGAGGTTATTAATTATCAAAGATATATGATGGAATTTGGCATTTTCAGTGTTTTTGTACTTTTCTAATAGCCTATTTTGTAAAGGTCAAATCACATCTCTGTTCTTTGGTTTTCTGGATTTAACCTTGACTGAGCAAGGTTTACCTCATATTTATGGCCCTGTACACAGATGCTTTTGCTTGAGTCGTGCAAGTGTATTTACAGTGTAAATATCCAAAAGAATACACATTTGACATATGAATTCATTTGGGTGGCAATAATTGTGGCACACATATGAAGTGCTTTGAAATGTACATTTTTATATGATGTTTGACGTAATCTCAACATATTATAGCCCCTCCCCTTTTAAAAAAACAGCCAATAGTTTCGTTTATCACACCTTTGCCAGTGAGAGTGCGTATAAAATGAGATCAAGCGCATAAAATGAAAAGCAAATTTTAAGTGTCTTGAAGGGGGCGGGGCATGTCAGATACTAGAGAGCATCTGATTGGTCAAGATTTGATGAGAAACTGAAGTATATGATGATGTGAAAAAATGGTTGATCCATTTAGGCAGATCCATTCAGATGCCTCCGACACCTAGACTGCAGCTTTGCACAAGACGTTTGGCCAGAGGAGAAATGGTCGTGCCCAACTGAGCCTGTTTTTTTTCTCTTCACTTTCGTCAATTGGTGAAGTTTGTTCCTCGCCACTGGCTTGCTTGGTTTGGGACTTGTGGAGCTGTCCATCGATGGATTTGCTCCTGAGTGTTTAAACTTTCAGCAGTGAAAGTTAAACCTTAACTGAACTAAACTCTGAAAACTGGACTGACACGGTTTTAATTCACTAGAACTTTTATGTTAAGACGCTTTGACACAAACTAAAGATGAATTGAAAATGACAAACTGCAAGCTTAGCATGTTTATATCAGGTTTATATCTTCTACACTCTAATTTTGGAGCACACTAGCTAATAGATAACCATAAAAAATAACATAATAATAACATTAAAAAAATAATTTTAAATTCCCAAGACCTTTAAACATTTTTTACAGCCCTTTCTACTTCTATTTATCAAGAGTGCCAAATAATGATGTAATTCACCAAATTCATCCATATTAAAAATATCAATATAAACAAGTATTGATATTAAAAAATAACAAGTGCATGAATATTCTCAGTACTGTGCTTTCAGATTTGAAACCCTGACTCATGGACGAGCTGCTGTGCATTGCCAGCTGGTCTGTCACTGCGCTTCAAATCTCACACTCACATCTGAAAATGGACTGCAGGCCAAGTCATAGCGTGAATCCTGGACCACTACTGTATACGAGTATTTCATGTATATGATTCATAACCACTGACACTTCATAAGACCTGAGAACGCTGAATTTAGCTCTTGAGGGGTCTTTAATAAATTAAAACAAAAGGTGATTGAGTTTAAATGAATGTTTCTGCTATTCCCAAAGTCCCTCACAAGTACATGCTGGTAGTTAGTCATTTTAAGCACTTTGTAGATATAATTAGAGGAATGATTGTTATTAGATGCTAGGTTCAAATAACTCACAAAACTTAATCAGATACTAGTATTAATTATTAGGTTACCATAAACTATTGCATGTCTCAATTCTTACTTTTTGTAAGACTACATTTTGCTTTCTGAATCAAATCAAATCAAATCAAAGTTTAGTTCTAGAGCAAACTTAATTACAACTTTTGGTCGACCAAGGTGCTGTACAGTAGCAGTAGCAGATAAAAACAGCAAATACACTACAATAAAAACAACAATATAAAACAATTGTAGCAACAGTAAAAGTTTCCAAGTAAGAATCAATTTAGTAAAGCCTGAAACCGCCATTAGGGAATGATAAATACACTCGAAGAGAGATGAGTCTTTACTATTGATTTAAAAATAGATAACCTACCCACAACTGCAAAGGCTCTATCGCCCCTGCATTTGAGACGAGATCGATGTATTGCCAATAGATAGCAGTCGGAATTTGATCTAAGCGATTGAGTTTGGGCCTTAGTAGTGATCAGATTGGAAATATACGGTGGCGCTAGGTTATACATAGTTTTTCTGAATGTAAAATAAGGTAAATAATAAATACATTTTAAAAATAAGTTAAATAAATATAGAAAATAAAAATATGGCTACTAGAAACACAGATATTAGCTTGACATAATTAACTCATAGTAGTACTTAATATTTAAATAATAAGCAATAAATAAATAATTGAAAATCTGAAAAATATTCATTGTAACAAACCATTTAAGTCAAAACACTAATCCTAATGAGTACTGTGAACTTGAGTAAACTAAGTAATTTTGGCACTGTAAAACCCAATAAATGAAGAGAACTCAAACCATTGTAATACCTAATAAGTTAAGGCAACTCAAACCGTTTGAGGAAACCGATTGCTACAAACCATTTAAGTTAAACTAATCTATATGAGTACTGTGAACTTACTCCATTTAAGTAAAATGAGGTATTTAATTAACTCATTACCTTCGACACTAAGTTCAAAACTCTTTTCAAATGAGTAGAATTAACTTTCTGTAAATTTGGAGTAACTACACTCATTTCATTTGATAAAGATGACTGTAGGGTTTTACAGTGTACATATAATCATTTTTATTTAATCAAGCAACACATTTTTATATGATAAGTACAATTTAAAGTTGCCAATAGTGAAAGAAAAAAAAAGATATTGGATGTTAGGTTTAAATGATAAACATACCTGATTAATTAGACACTAAAACCAATTCTTGATTTAAGAATCTTTAGAAAAGGTTTAGAAAATAAGACAAGAATGCAGAGAAACTCATATTTTTCATTGTGCCACTTGTTTTTGTATCTTTTTAGCAGTCCTATATAGTCAAACCATGCAGATATCAACTAGTCCTTTGACAAAAACGTATTTAACTTTTACTTATTCATTGAATGAAAGCAGCATCTGTTTTTTCTACCTTTTATAATACATTTATTGTACTTACAACATCATTATAAATAGCATTAGCCACTAAACCTAATGAATATACGTGCTAAAACATAATGTTGCAAGTTGGAGAAGTACTGAATGGGTTGATCTTATTCTTAAGCATTGATTTATCTGTTCAATATTTAATAAACACACTATATACTACTATGAGCATGAAAAGTACTAGTAAGTGTGTAGTAGTTATTGAGGACTGAAAGCGCATGCGCACAAACCCTGAGCAGCTGGTGCGGAGCTCCGACTCTCTCTCACACACACTATGCCCACTAAATCCTATTGAATCACGAGTAAGTAGCCTAATTCACTCCCCAGGACACAGAACAATAATTTCACAGCATGAAACAGCCCGTTTTTATATGATTACACGCGTTTGTGTCCATCAATTCACTCCCGTTTATTTCTCCAGCGCCTGTGAGGAAAAGTTGGAGAGGCGCACGCTCACAGTGATTAAAGCACCGGCTAAAATTAGCTTATCATGGCCGCCCCGGGACACAGGCCTGAGATATAAAGATTTATAACAAAAAATAAAATTGAATTCACTAAACACGACATAAACCGAAGGCCAAATAACGCGATGTTCTCTTCAACCTGAGCGCCTTTAATGAAGATTCCCGCTATAGCGCCACAGCGCCGCATTACAGATCCGGACTGGAGCTGAAAACGTGACAGTTGCCGATCAAAAGTTTGACAGAAAGAGTTTCAAAATAGCGCGACGACATCTGTTATGAATTAAGAGTTAAATATGAGGGGGTAGAGACTGGCTTACCATGCTGTCCGATGCGATGAATCAATGAACCGTTATTTTCTTGGTACTTCTACCTGGGAATGTGAACAGCCGAGACAGTGAGGGAGAGTGAGAGAGAGAGAGAGAGACGCACGCACACATGCACGCGCACGCACTTATACATCGAATTCTAGATTTTGATAAATGAAGGTTGACTAATAAATAATCTGTTTATTATTATTGTATTCTTATTTTTATTTAATTATTGTTATTATTAAATTTTAACATTACTAGTAATTTGTTTTCATATGTTCTATTTAGTGTAAACATTACTAATGCTTTGGCAATACATTTGTAACGTGTCGTGCAAGTAAATTAAGTTTGAACTGAAGTGTATTGTGTGTTTGTGTGTGTGTGTGTGTGTGTGTGTGTGTGTGTGTGTGTGTGTGTGTGAGGGGGAGAGAGAGCACCGCACAGCCGCAGTGAAGGGTTGATCGAGCATAAATGCACTGTCATTCACTGTCTTTGGGGCAGTTGGCAAGGAGAAATGGATTTAAAAATGTGATAACAGAAAGCATGTCAATTACAAGATCGTTTATTACTATTTAGCGTTTTGCTGTAAAAACCCATTTGTTTTATTATGGTACGGCAACTTATTTGAATTATTGTTATTTAATATTTATACTTCTTGCATGGTGATAGATTATGTGTGTAGCAGTAGTCAGTGTTGGGGTAAGTACTATTCCATGTAACCAGTAAAGGCATTACTTATTAAGAAATAATATTTGAGTTAATAAAACATGTAATGTGGGTACTTTTAGTTGAATTAATTGGCTTTTAAAAATGAATTGCTGAATTAAAATGACTGTTTAATCACGCACTCAATGAGAGAATGGCTTCATTATTTTACACCCATCAAAGGAACAGGGGATTGTTTAAACGAACAGTGATTTTACTTAATAAGACAAAAAGTGCAAAAGTAGCAAACTTGAAAATTAGGTCAAGATGTAGGCCTGCTAAAATTGTTTTGTTTCTTCAGTGATTCTGCCTGTTAACAGGAATAAGGTAAGCTCTGTATTTGTAACAACTACTTATTTGGACCACTTTATCTTTTGTCAACCAAATGCATTCAATGGTACTCAAATGACAATGTAGGCTGCTACAGTGATCTATTGGACAAATGAAAACACAATTCAGATGTTAAGAAAGAGTGCTTTATTGTGTTTGATCTGCAAACTCATCTGAAAACAACAAACCGGAAGAAGGAAACCGGAGAAACTATTATAATGCGCGCATATAACTTTAAATCGTGGTTGTCTTGAGCGTGTTGTTCTGAAGGCTTCTTTACTGAACAACACTGACATGCTGAAAAACAAAACACAACATTAAACAGTTCACACAAAGGCCCTATTGTCTATTTTAGACTATAGTAAACTAAAGTTTCAAACTATAGTTTAAAATAGAAGCTAAAGTGGGCCACGCTGCTCCCACCCACCATAACCCTGGCAGCAGGTCCCACTGTACCGGCCTCCCGTGTTTCCCTGAGGGTCCTCAGAGCCCGTGTTGCTCCCTGCCTAGGGTGCACGGACGCCTCGCCCCAGGGAGTGCACGAGCTAACCGGGCGCCAGTCCGTGCCGGTGTTCACCGGAATGTTGCTCGGCGGCACATTTCGAGCAACAAACACGTAATATTCCTCGCGATGTTGCGTTTACGTACGCAAACCGCGAGGAACTACAGCACAGACGGGCCCGAGTGAAGCTTCACAAAGCGGACTTTGTGAAATTGGCGTGGCTCCACTCGTACCGTCGGTATTGAACTCACCTTGGTCAAGTACAAACAGCAACACTTGAGAACTGACACGACTGAGATGGAGCGAAC
>CAIGQQ010027874.1:9980-21768 GCA_903798035.1 Danio albolineatus
GCGGAGTATTAGAGTAATGATTGACAGGTATCCTTAACTCATTTAAAGAATGGGCGGAGCATTAAAGAATGATTGGCAGGTGTCCCTTACTAGAATAAAGAGTGGGAGGAGCATTAGAGTAATGATTGACAGGTATCCTTCATTCATTTAAAGAATGGGCGGAGCATTAGAGAAATGATTGACAGGTGTCCCCTACCAGAATAAAGAGTGGGAGGAGCAGTATTTCACTATGCTGTGATTGGAGGAGCAGTGTTTTCCTGTGCTGTGATTGGAGCAGTAATTTCCCGTGCTGTGATTGGAGGAGTAGTATTTTCCTGTGCTTGGTAGAGGAGCGTGAGAAAGGGTCTGAGTCTGCTGGAGAAGCACAAGCGGCGTTTCGCGGATCAGAGGAAGCAGCGGCGTCCACAGGGAGCTGTCAAGATCAGCATTGAGGGAAACCGAATGCCGCTGTAGTCCACACGCCTGCCTGAGGGGGCAGTAAGTGACCAGCACTCTGCATGATGCACTGCAGACTGTGTGGACAACTAGAGAGTGATCACTAACCAGAGATGAAGCAGACTCAAACACTGCCTGGAGATACTGTAGTAAACGCTGGGTTGTAGACGTGCTCACAGTGATCACTATAGAGCAGTGGTTTATAACACACACTAACAGGCCTGTCTGCTGTGCTGCAGCGCTCAACACTTGACTGGCTTTTCACTGTTGTTAGGGGGTTGTTCATCGTTGCTTGTTAGTTGCCATCATTAATGCTTTTCTTTTATTCATTTTCTTTTTTTTTTAAATGCATTCAGGATGATTTAGTTTGCATGATTTAGTTTTATTGGTTTCCTGTTTCTTTTAATAGTGCTTGTTTTAATTATTTAATAATGAATAAATAAATGGTCTAGTGCAGGGATCACCAAACTTGTTCCTGGAGGTCCGGTGTCCTGCAGATTTTAGCTCCAACCCTAATCAAACACACCTGAACAAGCTAATCAAGCTCTCACGGTATACGTGAAACATCCAGACAGGTGTTTTGTGGCAAGTTGGAGCTAAACCCTGCAGGACACCGGACCTCCAGGACCGAGATAGGTGATCCCTGGTCTAGTGTATTCGATGTAGTCAAGAGTGTATTTACCTATTAGTTCTATTTTAGTTTATTACTGATACTTTTATTTACCTTTCTTTAGTTTAAAAAAACAAAAGTTTTGGTTTCAAGCATTTTTTTTTATTTAAAAAAAAATTGTGTTGTTTTATTTTTTTTAATTTAACAAATGTATTTATACACACACACACACACACACACACACACACACACACACACACACACATATATATATATATATATAATTGTTATTATTATTTATTTAATTTTATTTTTTTGTATTATGTGAAATTGAAAGTGATTATAAACAAACAAATTATAGCCATCAAAGTTGATATATAAACTATAAAATCTCTATAAAACTATACTTTTTTTAAATGCATGTTTTTCATATATTAATGCACTTGATTTAGATGCTATTTTTCTGTTTTACAGTCAGGGTTCTTGAATTTCAGACATATAGATTGAAGGCCTGCAAAGTACTTTCAAAACAAACAGATCCTGAAAAGGTTTAAATTTGAGATGAAAATGTATTTGCAGTGTGGAAAACAAGTATTGAACACGTTACAATTTTTCTCAGAAAACATGTTTCTAAAGGTGCTGTTGACTTGCTTTTTTCCCTGATGTTGGTAACCACAAAACGTTATAGATGCAAAGAAAACAGATCTAATTAATTTACAAATAAAGTTCTGTGTAATAAAATGAAATGACGCAGAGAATAAGTATTGAACACATGAAGACAGGGAGGTGTAGTTTGGGAGTGTAAGCCCAGACCTTCTACCCAACCTTCTGCCCTTGCTCGGTGTAGGGAATATCAGCTGCTTCAGTCCAACATCTACATTAGCAGGAGGATGAAGATGAACCCAGGGACAGATTCCAAAGACCAGGACCGTTTAAAAGGATGTGAAAATGACTCCAATATTAGGTGTAATGTACAAATATTAAGTGTAATGTAAATATCCTGTACTTTGATGGCACTACTGTACAGATGCTGTGCTTGAATTACACAAGTACTTGATTTATAATTAATGCTGGCTTAAGAAGTCGTTGAATCTGAGAGAGTGTGAGCCCTGTACTGTCTATTTAGCAGTGTTTGCTGATGTGTGTTTTCTCCGCAGGGCCCGCCGAAGAAGGGTTTGTCTCGAGTGGATAAACAGATGCGGCGTTTCGCAGATATCAAGCGTCTGACCAAACCTGGACACGCAGTGAAGATCAGCGTGGAGGGAAACCGCATGCCGCTCTGACCTTCCTCTGCCTCCGCTTGTGTTTTTCTGTCGGATGTTGTGCTGACTTCAGCCGTTCTGCATCTGTGAGTTTGCAATGTTTTCAGAGCTGAGATTTCTGGACATTTCTGATGTTTAGTTCTGATGTATCTTTCATAATAAAGAGTTTCCCTGTCCTACATTTTACATACGTGCTCCTGCTCTAATTCTTCCTAGTTTTTGCATTGATTTTTGATTTACGCACTGATAATAGTTCAGTGCAAATACAGGTGAAGTATGAATTATTAAACATTGTGTGTATTTTTATCCCCAATGTCTGTTTAACGAAGAGATTGTTGTTTTCAGCACGTTTCTGAACATAATAGTTTAATAACTGATTTCTAATAACTGATTTCTTTTATCTTTGCCTTAATGACATGAAACTGGTGTTTTGACACTGAAGCATGAGCCGAACCACCTAGGTAACCTGACTAGGCTACGTTCACACTGCAGGCAAATGTGGCCCGAATCTGATTGTTTTGCCCACATGTGACTTGGGTCTTGACAGTGTGAAAAGCCCAAACCGCATGGAGTCAGATCTTTTCAGTTCAGATTTGTGCCACTTTCATATGTAGTCTTAAATCAGACACAGATCTGATGTTCTGCGATGCGAGTGCAGTGTGAACGGTTATGTCGGAGTTCATCTGACTTTTCCATCATGTTTGAGCGACATGCGTCATCATTCTGTGCTGCAGACGTCATCTACTCCTCAGCAGCAGCAGATCGGCACACAGGGAGATTATTTCACCACAGAAAGCTTTTTGAAAAAGATTTTAAAGGCAAAACTGGAGCTTGTTAACCAATCGAGCTTCTTAACTAAACAATCTATTTATTGCTCTTACAACTGAGATCCACGACAAGACTTTTGTCAGGTAGTCTCTATATATATATATATATTAGGGCTGTCAATTGATTAAAAAAATTAACTATTTAATCACACTTTTGTCTGTGATTAATCATGATTAATCACGAAAAGCCGTATTTATTTCAGAAATAAAAACACAGGCATGTAAGTGCCATTTGAATTTTAAAACAATCAATGCCAATAACAAACAAAAATTAGTACTATATATATATATATATATATATATATATATATATATATATATATATATATATATATAATTATTCTTAAATGTGGAAATCTGATTCCACATTTAAACTACTCCAAAATATGAATATTCAAATGTGAAAACCCCGCCCCCTCACCATCGCCCCTTTATAAAATATTTCCACAGCAGAACTGCCGTTCACTAAACCTTTAGAAATCTCTAATCATTTCTCTATATACTATAAAAATGACTGTAGACTGATTTCACGCTGCCGCCATTTTAGACAGCGAAATCGAGGCAGCGGTGGGAAGATAGCCGGAAGTATCGCCTGAGTCCCACAGGAATGTTGTGTACCTGCTGTATATCTTATCAGCAAAGAGAAAGTGACACATATTTATACTTTCACCGCCTTCTGACTGACCCGAAGGTCCGTTCTGAATGAAGAGTGAAAATAAAAAGGGTATCAGAGCTCATTTTCAGCTAAGTTAAGGGAAATGGCGCTAGTTAGCTAACGTTTTCTTTCACAAATACACTTTTTAGATGCCATTTATCAAACTCGAGTTAATGAACTGCTTCTGTCACTATATTAGACTTGTCACCATACAACATTTCGGTTCTGAAATGTAAAAAAAAAAAAAAAAAAAACTCTGTTTCCCGTGAACATTTAAGGCAGTGTTAGTGTGTCACTGTGATCACGTGCTCAACAGAAATGACTGTGATTGGCCGTGACGGTCATCAATTCACCGCACTTGCGGCACTTCACTGATGTTTACCGAGTGCAAACACACTCGGACGAGCAGACGAGGGATCCGCTTGATGAGTCGACTGATCTTCACGGCTTTAAAACGCTCCAGTGTCTGTCTATCTGTGTTTGCACTCGGTGAAGAGCGGTTAAATGATGACCTTCACGGCCAATCAGTTATTTCTGTTGAGCACTGTTGATCACTGTGGTAAATCAGCTGTTTATGAACGCGCTTAGCAACACTTACATGTTAGTGGGAAATGGAGGTTTTTAAACTTCAGTATCGGGACAGCATCATTACAGACAACACAGGGGTGTGCTACAGGGGACTGCAGTGTTTTATCTCTCACCAGGTTACAAAGGCTGAAGCAGGGAAGCCCCCACGGTGTTTACCTGCTGCCATGAACTGAAGTCTAGGATAACACTTTAGCGTATTCCTCTTAAAGTGACGCTGTTTGATGCCTAATATGCTTTTAGCTGGTTAAATCAAACTAAACTGAATGATATTAAAGTGATGTTTACACCATTTCTGCATTTTGAAATCACAGCAGCAGCTGGAGGTTTTGTAGCACTCAGCATGTTGCTGCAATGTTTACAGAGCTGATCCTATACTGCCGGATATCTTCCCACCGCAGCCTCGCTTTCGTGCTTTAAAATGGCGCCCTTGTATACAATAGAAAGTGGATTAACTTTAAAAAAAAAAAACATTTATTTCTCATAAGTCACAAACCACATCTGACAATATATATGTTGTCAACAATATACATATATATAAGAACATATTTTTACAAGGTGGTGGGGTTTTCACATTTTAATATTTTAATTTGTAGTCGAGTCGCACACATCAGATTCACATTGAAGATTAACAATGAGTAAATCTGATATGACTCGACTCTAAATTATAATATTCAAGAGTGAAAAACCCGCCCCCTTATGTTACCATGGCAACGCTGTCATTCACTCGACAACCTCCGCGGTCACACCACTCTGCTTTTCCTCTTTCCTCATCTCCTCTTGTATCCAGGATAAATAGTTTCCGAGTCGAGTATAAACGCCGTATTTCCCCTGCGCGGCGCACCGCTCGCCCCAGCTGACCACGCCGGTGAGGAACCAGGTGCCGCGGTAGTTGACTATAAAGGGCCCGCCGCTGTCTCCTGTGCAGGCGTCCATCTCCTCCATCAGGAAGCCAGCACAGAACATGTTATCGGTGATGATCTGCTCGGTGGAGTTGATGCAGCTCTTCTGCTCCACCACCGGCAGCTGCACCTTGCGCAGGAAGCGGGACGAGCGCTGCAGGTAGTGCGTGGAGCCCCATCCGCTCACCAGACCCTGCTCTCCAGGCTTCATCAGACGCTCCGCCAGGTTTGCATCAGGAAGGCAGGCTGGAGAGGCGAAGGGGCCCAGGGTCACGGCGGAGGACAGGTACAGGAGTGCAATGTCACTGTCGAAGGTGTATTCGTGATAGTGAGGGTGAGGGATGATCTTCTCCACCGTGATCTTCTGCTCGTCTTTGTCCAGACGCATTTTGTCGTAGTCTCCTGCAAGGAAACAAGTGAATGAGCAAAAACAAATCTGAATTTTATTATTATTGTTTATTTTTTTTTTTTTAAATACTTGACATTTTTTTGTGTTGGCATGTTGATCTCTTTGACATTGATATTCTTTTTTTATAATTATTTTTTTTAGGGGTTTTCACCTTTATTGATAGGACAGTGGAGATTGACAGACAGGAAAGTGTAGGGAGCAGAGATAGGAGAAGGATCGGCAAAGGACCTTGAGCCGGGAATCGAACTCGGGTCATCTCAGTGCTATGTGTCAACGCACTAACCACTAGGCTATTGGCGCCGACAATGTTGATATTCTTGATGTACAAACAGCTCCAGCCACTGACGTTTTTTTTATTTTTATTTTTTTATTTTACTCATTCACTTGCATTGATTGTTAGACATTAACAAGGGCTCGTTCAGCTGCTTGATGTTGATATTTTCTTATTATATTAGTCTACTTTTTACGTATAGTCATGAACACACTTGTTTGTAGAGGAAGTAGTTTTCAGCCGAATATTATTAATTATAATAATAATGCATTTTATCTAAAGGCACCTTTCTTGACACTCAAGGTCACCGTACAATCAGTTCAAATAAAAACACAGCATAAAAGTAAAAAAAAACACAATACAAATTTAAAAAAAATGCAGTTGAGTTAAAAATAAAAAGCTGTTCTAAACAGATGTGTTTTGAGTTTGGATTTAAATTGTGTAAAACTTATGTTTTTTGATTAAAGTGGATCGTGAACCTATGAGGAGAAGTTCGGGTTTATTGTCATTTAATTTCAGGAAGTTTGAGGTGAACCAGGATTTGATGTCTGAAAAGCAGTTAGTAAGGGATGAAGGTGGGAGTTTGAGGTTGGGTTTGGTGGATAGGTAGAGCTGGGTGTCATCTGCGTAGCAATGAAAATGAATTTGGTGTTTGCGGAAGATATAACCAAGTGGAAGAAGGTAGATGATAAACAGCAGGGGACCCAGAACTGAACCTTGAGGCACACCAGTAGTGACAGGGAAAAATGACAAGGTGAAAGACTTTAATTGAACGAAATGAGTGCGACCTGAAAGGTATGAATGAAACCAGCTGAGAGGTGTGTTGCCAATTCCAATAGAAGCGAGCCTGTCCAGAAGAATGTTACATGATATTGTGTCGAAAACCGCACTTAGATCAAGCAGAAGAAGAATGGACAGTGAACCAGAGTCGGCTGCTAGGAGGAGGGCATTAGTGATTTTGAGGAGAGCTGTTTCAGTGCTATGAAGGGGGCGAAAACCAGACTGGAATTGTTTGTATAAGTTAACACAGGAAAGATGGGTGTGAAGTTGAGCAGCGACAGTTTTTTCTAGAATTTTGGAGATAAATGGAAGATTAGAAATAGGACGAAAGTTACTGAGGTTATTGGGATCTAAACCAGGTTTCTTTCAAATTGGAGTAACAGCAGCAACTTTGAGAGAGGAAGGAACAACAGCAGTAGTGAGAGAAGAGGGAATTATGTCAGTGATGAGAGGAGACAGGGAAGGGAGTATGGCCTTACAAGAGTAGTAGGTAAGGGGTCTCACCTTCAGGTCGAGGGTTTGGATTTAAGAATGAGACTAGAGATTTCAGTAAATGAGGGTAGAGCAAATTCTGAGAGTGAATGAGAAGGGGTGAATAAGACTTGGACAGGTGGATTCAGAACAGAAGTGGACAAGTTCCTGATCATTTCTCTGATTTACTGTGTTTGTGACTGTATTACTGAAGTGTCTGTAAAGTGAGCGTGCGCACCCACCGATGGTGATGTGGTGTGGTGTTTGCTGCAGACAGTGAGCTGCTGTTATCACCCAGCGCTGATTAATCAGAGAACCGCCACAGAAACCATACTCATCCTCACGCCGAAGAAGAACCTGCAGACCATTCATTTATAAACCACACTTCACCACAACAACTTACACATACTCATACTCAGTGTTGGGTCTAATTGCTGATTTTTAGGTCATTTACTTACATTCATTCATTCATTTATTTATTAACTTTAGCTTAGTCCCTTGTTTATCAGTCACCACAGCGGAATGAATACCCAACTTTTCCAGCATATGTTTTACGCAGAGGATGCTCTTCCAGCTGCAACCCAATACTGGGAAACCATTTATTCACTGTTTTTTTTTTTTTTTATAAACTTGCCTAAAATACATAGCGTAAATTCAGTAAACTAAAAAAGGGGTTATGTACTTTAAAAATGTGAGTTAACATGTTACCTTAAAAGAGACAAGTTGATTTAAGTAGAAAGTTGACTTTACTTTAAAAAAGTCAGTAAACCCATTGTTTTTAAAGCGATTAGTTGACTTTACTTAAAAAAATTAGTAAACCCTTTGATTTAACTGACAAGCTGACTATTTTAAAAGTGAAAATACCCACTGATTTAAAAACAACATGTTGACTTTACTTAAAAGTTAATAAACCCATTGATTTGTGACAAGTTGACTTTACTTAAAAAAGAGAGTAAATCTGTTGCCTTAAAAAACAAGTTGACTTTATATAAAAAGTGCGTACACCCATTGATTTAAAAAATGACAAGTTGACTTAACTTAAAAATGTGAGTAAACCTGCTGCCTTAAAATGTAATTTATCATCTTACTAAAAATATTTTCATAATATTTAATAATATTTTTAGAATTATTCTGCAAATTATCATTCATTCATTTTCTTTTCAGCTTAGTCCCTTTATTGATCCAGGGTCGCCACAGCAGAATGAACCACCAACAAGCATATGTTTTACGCAGCGGATGCCCTTCCAGCCACAACCCAACACTGGGAAACATCCATACACAACCGACAATTTAGCTTACCCAATTCACCTGTACCGCATGTCTTTGGACCTGTGGGGGAAACCGGAGCACCCGGAGGAAACCCACGCAACCACGGGGAGAACATCCACACATAAATACTAACTGACCCAGCCGA
Source organism: Danio albolineatus (assembly GCA_903798035.1). Taxonomy (NCBI): domain Eukaryota; kingdom Metazoa; phylum Chordata; class Actinopteri; order Cypriniformes; family Danionidae; genus Danio; species Danio albolineatus. Next base: position 18,602 of record CAIGQQ010027874.1, read on the forward strand.
GGCTCGAACCAGCAACCTTCTTGCTGTGAGGTGATTGTGCTACCCACTGTGCCACCATGACGCCCTCTGCAAATTATAAAGTATATTACTTTGCTGCTCTGACTGATGTATTTAGAACTGTTAAATGTATGTACAGTGTTTAAGGCAAATATCTTATAAGTAACTGTAATTATTAACCTGAAAATAAAAAGTAATCCCCTACTTCACTTTTTCAGCAGGAAAAGTAACTTAACAGTAACTTTCTAACTAATCACACCAAACACTGATGATAATCAGGCAATAAAGTCTGATAATACTTACAAAGATTAATACTTTATTAATTCTCTAACCGGCGTGGTGGCGGAGTGGGTAGCACTGTCGTCTCAGGGTCAGAAGGTCGCTGGTTTGAGCCTTGGCTGGGTCAGTTGGCATTTCTGAGTTTGCATGTTCTCCCCGTGGTTGCGTGGGTTTCCTCCGGGTGCTCCGGTTTCCCCCACAAGTCCAAACACATGTAATATAGGTGAATTGGGTAAGCTAAATTGTCCATAGTGTATGTGTGTGAATAAGAGTGTTTGGGTGTTTCCCAGTGATGGGTTGCGGCTGAAAAGGTATCCGCTGTGTAAAACATATGCTGGATAAGTTGGTGGTTCATTCCACTGTCGCGACCCCAGATTAATAAAGGGACTAAGCTGAAAAGGAAAGGAATAAATGAATAATCCTCAAATCTCTTATTGAGCATTAAATATTTAATAAAAACGTAAAATATACCTGCAGCAGATTCTTCACTTCCTGTTGCTTTTTACTTCCATTTTTTGTGTTTATAGTAAGTTTGCTTATTTTCCATTACATTAATTAATTACAATGCCTTACACTAGCAGGAAATATACACATATGTGTGTTCCATCCAAAATTCCAGCATTTTAAGGGTTTATTTCCAGCAGCTGGGGTGCCGGAAAAAAATCTTTAAATTACGTCCGTTAAATTACAGAAATATACCGTAAAAAAACGGACATATATACACACACAAAAAGCTAATCTGGTATCTGAATAATTTTGCTTTGACTGTATATAATTGTTACCCTATAATATGATGTGATTCATTTCAGTTGTTTTGACTAGAAGTTCCCCAAACAGTAAGTGCAACCCATCATGATGATAAAAATTCTAAATAAATAAGCAGTAGTGGTTCCTCTGACCTGCCATGGACTCCCGCCCTGTCGCTGCAGCTGCCCTCCAACAATACGCGTGTCTTCGTTTGCACCCGTGATGTCACTCTCTCTGTCCGACAGCGGGTCTGATGAAGCGAGTTCGGTTTGGTTCGGGTGAGTTGAGTTTTCTAGCGCACTCTTGTTCTGATGCAATGGGTGGGAGGGGCTTGTGTGGTAGAGGGTGTGGTTTGCATAATCAGCACGGGTGTGGCTTTTATCATCCAGTGAGCGTGACATGATGCCTCCTGTCCACTGCTTCCCACATGGATACTGCACTAACACACACACACACACACACACACACATACAAACACAAATGCAAGCAAGTACACGCACACAGAGCTGGAGCTGTTTAGAATGTACAATATTTACAGTAAAAAACAATAGAATATATATAGGAATAAAGGCATATTTCATATATATATATTTATATATATATATATTTATTTTATTTTCGGCTTAGTCCATTTAAAGAGCCCCTATTATACATTAAAAAGGGTTATATTTTGGTTTTGGGGGTCTCCAACAGCAGGCTGATCTGCATGCGTGGTCTAAAAACACTTTCATTGTCTTATAATCTGCATTTATTTTTACCTCATTATCCCAGCGACTCCTATATGAATCGTTTAGCGATTCATTTGTTCCCAAACTCCTCCTTAGCGCGATGCTAAACTGCGCTGAATGGACCGATGACCCAGTCTGTTGCGATTGGTCAACATCATTCAGCGCGAGAGAATGCCCACCACGGCTTATCAATACTGAAGTAGTCATAGTGTGTGCGTGAGCATATCTGCCAACACTCGTTTTTATTGGGAGTTGCCCGTATTTCAGACACCCGAAACTAACCCCCCGATCTCCCAGCATATCACTCTATTCTTAACCAGAAGTAAAAACAGCGACACACATGCAGTATTAATGCACACAGCGACAAAAGCTGAACCATTATGAAACAGGACCGCCGCTTGTGTGTAGGAGAGCTGATGTAGCCATAGCTACGACAAACAGCAGAGAAACACGAGCTCACAAACGCATTTTAATCCGTAAACAAAGCGGCAGTGTGCGTGTATGGATGTTTCCCAGTGATGGGTTGCGGCTTGAAGGGCATCCGCTGCGTAAAAAAATATGCTGGATAAGTTGGCGGTTCATTCTGCTGTGGCGACCCCAGATTAATAAAGGGATTAAGCCGAATAGAAAATGAATGAATGAATAAAATCAAATATTAGACATATAAAATACTATTTTAGCATTTTAATTTCTTTTAAATGTTTAATATGATATTTAATATATTATTAAATCTATAATTTTTGTATTAACTACAGCTTAACACCTAATAAAATGCATCACTTGAAATAAAATAAACAACATAAAAACATTATTGATTAAAGTATCAATATTTACAGTATCAATACTTATCAATAAGTTTTACCTTTAAATATTAAAATATATTATTAAGGAAATAATGTCATTTAAGAGAAATATTCTTTATATATGACATAAAATACAATAAAAATACAATATAAAGTACTAAAATAACTGAAATTAACATGCATGAACAATTTAAAGTATAAAAATAAAAATAACTAAATTACTAAAACTTCAGAAATGCTGACAAAAAAAAATCTAAATATGATTTAAATCTAAAATATGCCAATGACAATGATAACATGGGGATTTTTAAATATGAATATTAAATAATATATTAAAAAATTATTTATTAGAAATACAGTTTTTTTTAAGATTACCCCATAAAGCAGGGGTGCTCAACCCTGTTCCTGGAGAGCCACCCTCCAGCAGATTTCAGTTGCAACCCTGATCAAACACACCTGAACCAATTAATTAGGACTTGAACAGCACTAGATAATTACAGGCAGGTGTGTTTGAAATGGGTTGCAACTGAAATCTGCAGGAGGGTGGCTCTCCAGGAACAGGGTTTAGCACCCCTGCCATAAAGTGAAACACCCTAACATTTTATTTCACTTT
>CAIGQQ010027877.1:0-27897 GCA_903798035.1 Danio albolineatus
AAAAAAAAAAAGCCAGAATTAGGAATATACTTGGGGAATGTAACCGTCAAAGCAGATAGAAGGAAAGTCGACACTTTCGAGCTGTGGTGCTGGCGGCGGCTGCTTCGTATTCCATGGACAGCGAGGGTAACGAACAAGGAGGTGCTGGAACGTATCAACCCGGATATGTCACTGGAAGGCAAAATCACCAGACTCAGACTTACGTACTTCGGTCACGTAATGCGATCGAGTACGTTGGAGAAAGATCTAATGCTGGGAATGGTCAGTGGCAAGAGAAGACCAGGCCGCCAGAGAATGCGTTGGCTGGATACCATCAAAGCTGACACAGGATTGAGCCTACAGCAACTGACAGATTTAGTACAAGATCGGACAGCATGGAGAGAGCTAGCCCATAAAATCGCCAAGAGTCGGATACGACTGAATGGTTAACATCATCATGTTTAGATTGCAATAGTCCATCACAATGGAACACAAGTCTCATTCATTTATTTTCTTCTCAGCTTAGTCCCTTTAGTAATCAGGGGTCACCATAGTGGAATGAACCACCAACAGCATATGTTTTATGCAACTCAACACTGAGAAACACCCATAAACTCTTGCATTCACACACATACATTATAGCTAATTTAGCTTATTCAATTCACCTATATAGCATGTCTTTGGACCTGAAGGAAACCCACGTGAACACGGGGACAACATGCTAACCCCAAAAAGAAATGCCAACTGACCCAGCCAGGGCTCGAACCAGCAACCTTCTTGCTGTGAGGCGATTGTGCTACCCACTGCGCCACCGTGACGCCCTAGTAAAATAAAAACTACACAACAACCAACACAAACTGAATTCCTGTTTGATTGCTTCTGTGTCTGATCTCATGATTGCATTATATGAAGATCTCATTCTCGTAAATACAAGCTGATGTAATTAGCAACAAGACATACTGCTGGATGCATTGGCCACACTGTTATACTGATACACTCAGAGGAGAAAATACATACAGGCCAAGGTGGCACTGATAGGCTACATTCAGACTGACGATCAATGAGACACAAAAAGTTTTTTTAATGGGAAAGAAAACAGTTTGGTGGACGAGCGCTGATCTTCCATTTCTGCGCTTCTATTTATTAGTTAAAGAAAAGTAAATGCAATAATGATCAATCCAACTCAAACAGTCCACGATTGGTCATGATTATTCAACGTCTTACTATACCCAAATGAGATTCAGTTTCTATTGGATGGATTTCTTATTATTTAAACTGACATTATCATGATCACGGTCATCATTCTCACTTGGTACATACTGTATGGGACCAGTGGTTTAATCAGTACATTATTAGTTTTGTATCAGTACGGCACTATTTTTTCTTCAACCTGCAGTCACTTTTTTTTTCTTGTCTATGGTGATTGGCTATGTAGAATAATCAGTTCTGTGATTCCCGTCCATCAAATTCCACATAGAAAAATCACATCCGACAGACCAACTCAAAACACAAACTCATTGATAAAGAAGATTAAGGATGATGAAGGATGCATATTCTAAGTGTTAATAGATAGATTTTGCTGCTTAGATTACACAGATTTCACTCCGCTTGTAAAACGCATCAACCTACCTTCTGTTGGCTCATTATATATATTAATCTCACATCTTAAATGTATAGTCGTTGAATGGCAATTATTAAATTTACAATTTGAACCACCTTTTAAATATGACAGGTGTTAGCTATATTTTTAATTTGCAGGATAATACGATAGAATACTTTTCACAGTGTAAATCTCATTACTCGCTACTCTTGAGTACTTTTACAAGGGCATTTTTTTACTCATACTTTGATTAGTTTGGGTGCTTTTACTTGTATGGTTTTTCAGTACGCTTTCCACCAATATATGTTATTTAAGATTATCTGTAATGTACATGTGTACAACACACCCACAAAAAGTTGGTACAGTATAGAAAACGTCTTCAATGGTCTACAATGACAATGGGTGATTGTACAAAACAGGACCTCAATCTGTCCATCTATAACAAAAAGTGCCTCACATACTGTAGCTCTGTGGCATGAATAAAATGTGTCCTATACGTATTCTGGTGGAAAGGCATGTTAGTAGAAGTTACACAAAAACTGTTAATAAAGTTTTAAATACCTAAACGCATCAATTTGCTTCAAAAGATTCACCATAATGAAGAGAAACACCTTCGCATTGCCAATGTAGAGATTGAAAATACAACTTTTTTTTGATGCCCTTAAAAACCTCTTCAATTATTTAAATTCTCCTTTTTCACCAGCGTGAACCAGGTGCTAGTTCAAAGACAGTGCTATTGCCAGATCAGATCTGGTTTGTTTGGTGAGCATTATTTTGTTTTTCCACTGTCTAGAGCACAGGTGTCAAATCCAGTTCCTGGAGGGTCGCAGCTCTGCTGTTTAATTCCAACCCTGCTTCAACATACTAACCTGTAGGTTTCAAATAAGCCTGAAGGACTTAATTAGCTTGATCAGGTGTGCTTTATTGGGGTTGAAACTAAACTGGGATTCCAGAAACTGGATTTTACACCTGTGGTCCAGAGAGCGACTGTAGAGCCAGCTGAGATATCACTGCATATGTCATTTCCCCAGCAACACTAATGCGGAAGAGCTAAATATGCAGCATCAATGATGCATTGCTATTAATGTTGATTACTTTGCCAATCTACACTGGCAACCAAACACAGCATAAACAATGTATTCACGCAGCGGAGACAAAGATTACAAGTTATAATAGCATGTTCATGCAACACACCATAATATGTATGTTCACACAGCACATCTAAATTTATATGGCCAGTGATTAGATGTGATAACATTTTCAGCACATATGCTGCTCAAAATGGATGACACAGTAGCTGAGCGGTTAGCACTGTCACCTCAGAGCAAGAAATGCTGTGTTTGTGAGGCCACAGGCATATCACTCTGCAGCCCAAGACTGGTTACTCACTGAAGCTAAGCAGGGCTGAGTCTGGTCAGTGCCTGGATGGGACACCACATGGGAAAACTAGGGTGCTGTTGGAAGTGGTGTTAGTGAGGCCAGCAGAGGGCACTCAACCTGTGGTATGTGTGAGTCCTAATGCCCTAGTAAAGTCTAGACACTACACTGTCAATAAGTGCTGTCTTTCAGATGAGATGTCAAACTGAGGCTCTGACTCTCATTAAACATCCCATGGCACGTCTCGTAAAGAGTCTAAATTTCTACCACACTGTAATCCTGATTAAGTTGGCAAAATGTAAAAAATTTGAGGTAATCAGCTACGTCAAATTTTTTACGTTATGTAATTTTCTATTTTTAAGTAAACAGAAACATTAAGTTTTGATTTTAATGCACTCATGCAAGATACTTCTCCTAACTTAAAAAACCCAAGTTACCCAGCTCATGCATTTTAATAGCAATTAACTCAATTGTTTTAATTTATCTCAACTTTAAATGCTTAGTCAGCCAGCTCATACATTTTGATGGCATTTTTAAAATAACTTCTCCATCTTCATTCATTCATTCATTCATTTTCTTTTCGGCTTAGTCCCTTTATTAATCCGGGGTCGCCACAGCGGAATTAACCGCCAACTTATCCAGCATTTGTTTTACGCAGCGGATGCCCTTCCAGCCACAACCCATCTCTGGGAAACACATCCACACATTGTCATTCACACACATACACTACGGACAATTTAGCTTACCCAATTCACCTGTACCGCATGTCTTTGGACTGTGGGGGAAACCGGAGCACCCGGAGGAAACCCACGCAACCACGGGGAGAACATGCAAACTCCACACAGAAATGCCAACTGGCCCAGCCGGGGATCGAACCAGCGACCTTCTTGCTGTGAGGCGAACGTGCTAACCACTCGGCCACCGTGGCACCACTTCTCCATCTTGAGTTTCAAAATGAAATTAGCCATAATTTTTATCTGTAAACTCTATGAATTAATCAAAATACATCTGTGATTTTAAACAGACGATACTATTTTTGTCATTTATTTTAAACAAAAAAAGCTTAACAGTAACTTCAATTTTGCTTCTCATGCAATGAATAATGAATAGTCGAAATGCAAATACAAGACAATCAAACATAAGAGCTTCAAGAGAAAAAAACTGTTAGTTTGACGAAATTAAATAATAATAAATTAATAAGAAGTATAAAACTTAGTCTTGAGGCATTCCTTTAAAAAAATAAGTGCACATTCTGTGAAGTGACTCCTGTTTAATTTAAAGAGCCCATATAATGGATTTTTGAAAATGACCTTCCATGCAGTGTGTTACACAGCTCTAAGTAAAGTGAAATGTCCAGCTAAGGCTTAAATCTGAAAGTGCAAAGTGTTTAAAACAATTTATTCAAATATAAAAGAGTCGACTCGTTGTTGTTTAAATGAATCGTTATTAGAACGAGTCTTTAGCCGTGTCGGCTTGACGTCAACGCGAAACATAAGCCCCGCCCACTAGTTGCGCGCGCAGACCCCGGGAAAATTGAACCCCCCGGCCCTGCCCACAGACATGAAGAAAAAGTGGATGACAACAAGCACTGTATCGCAATAAGTGTTGTAGTATAACCAGCGGGACAGCAGTGATGTGTGATTTGAGTTTGATGGCAGAATAAAGATTTAGAGAGAAGTATGGGAGCTTTTGTAGTATTGGTTTTCGCGTTTTGCTCTTTGTAGACGGTCTCTGCCGCCTGTGCACAGAGTTTAATATAATGCGTCCAGCGCGTAGGCAAAGCTAATTTTTAGGAAAATAAGGTTGTAGGTGATTGTATACATTGCGACGGTTGAAAAGAGGTGCTATTTGTGTAGGAACAATGTTTCGGTCATGAGTTATTGATCCAGAAAACACGAATCTGCGAATCTATTGCTAACTTTGCTGAACTTATCGGCATTCCGGTTAAATCATGTCCCGTAGACGCTATGCTCTGAAGTGCGAGGGAAAAGCTGTGTTATTTTCCCTACCTGGAAACCTCTTTTCCCTACCTGGAAACCTCTTTTCCCTACCTGGAGTGGTTGAGTTTTTTTTGGTAAAATACCTGTTGTGTTTGCGTCATTTCTCTGAAGAGAGCTACACCAATCTACCAGCTTGCAACGCGGGATTTGTTGCACGGTTGTTGTTAAATGATGGATCAATACCCAGTTTATTTGGACCAGCGTGTTCTTCCAGTCTTGTTCACTGTAACAAGGTAAATATGGATGTAGTTGTCTGTATTGTGTTTGCTCCGTGCAGCATGTAGCGGTAGCCATTTAGCTTACTGCCGAATGTAACTATTTGTTGGCTTACAATAGTCCATGAAGTGTTCATTATTACTGGATGTTTGTTGTTATGATGAAGAATATAGCAATACGCTGTTGTACAACTGCAGTGATGTTTTTCAATATGTTCTGGCATTGGGCTGCTGACACGGACGTGACGTGGTGACGTGACGTGGTAGCGTCACGGAAAGGAGGTGCTTGGGGAAAAAGACTCGCTCAGACGATTCATATGGGAGTCGGTAGGAAAATGAGGTTAAAATAAATAGATATTATAAGACATTGAAAGGGTTTCTTAACCTTCTCAACCCAACATATGGGCTCTTTAATATATGGATATACCGTATTTTCTGGACTATAAGCCACTACTTTTTTCCTAGGATTTGAACCATGCGGCTTATACAAAGGTGCGGCCATTCTGTGAATTTTTCTTCCACCGCTAAGGGCGCTCTAACCGGAATTAGAATAAAAAATAAGATATCAATGTACGAAAAATCAATGCACAGAAAAATAGACTATGTTACTTTTTCTTTAGCAGATAGGACACACACAACAAATTACTAACTGGTAATTATTTTCAAATCCTCGCCCCTTCATCATGGAAACCACACGAAGAAGTTCATATGGTGCAAGTTTTAAGTTGAAGGCCATCAAGCTTGCTACCCAGGGGGGAAACTGCGCTGCTGCACGCAAACTTAACGTCAACGAATCTATGGTGGTAGCAGCGGGAATAGCTCATGCAATGCCAAACATCAAGAAAAGCTTTCAGATGACATAAAAGCAGTTGGCCTGAACTTGAAAATGTCCTGGAAGACTGGGTGAACACACAGAGAGTGGGTTGCCGAGGTGCATCTACTGTACAGATCCAACTGAAAGCCAAAACAATATTCATTTTGAATATTCAAAATGAATATTGAAGATTTCAAAGCCGGGCCATCATGGTGTTTCAGATTTATGAGACGTAAAAACCTGTCCATTAGGGCACGGACCACTCTCTCTCAGCAACTCCCTCGTGACTATCAGGAAAAAGTTGAAAACTTCCACAAATTAATTGAAACAAAGATACAAGAAAACTTCATTGGACCAGACGACATCATAAATATGGATGAAGTACCTTTGACGTTTGATCTACCTCCAGGACTGTTAACAAGACATGTGCATCATCATTGTTGAAAACAACAGGCCTTGAGAGAACGCACTTCACCTGCGTCCAGGCATGCACTGCATCCGAACAAAAACTTCCACCAATGGTGATTTTTAAGTGCATAACTATGCCGAAAGAACAACTCCCGAAAGGCATAGTGGCCAAAGTTAACACCAAAGGGTGGATGGTGGAAGGCCAAATGAAGGAATGGTTAACGGAGTGCTACGGTAAGCGCCCGGGAGGTTTTGGATAGCATGAGGGCCCACATCACATATTCTGTGAAAGCAGCAATTAGGAAATCAAAGCACCGGTACATTTCCCTGGCCTGCTATCCAACAAGTGTAAGTAAGTGCGATTAAAATGGTTGCCTTATTGTTTTCTCTAGCTTGTAAATGATGCATTTAACTGTGTTTTGTAACTTGTAACCGCTTGTAGTGTATCTGGTTAACTTGTATTCTCATATCGCGTCTAAGCACGTTGTAAACGCGACGCGTGCTGCTTTGTTTATGGATTAAAATCCCTTTGAGCGTGTTCCTCTGCTGTTTGTCTTTGCGATGGCTACATCAGCTCTCCTACACACGTGCAGCGGTCCTGTTTCATGATGGTTCAGCTTTTGCCGCTGTGTGCAGTAATACTGCATGTGTGTCGCTGTTTTTACTTATGGTTAAGAATAGAGCGGGGAATATGCTGGGAGATCGGGGGTTAGTTTCGGGGGTGAGGTGTCTGAAATACGGGCGACTCCCGGGGAAAACGAGTGTTGGCAGGTATGCTCACGCACACACTCTGACTACTTAAATACTGATAAGCCGTGGTGGGCATTATCTCATGCTGAGCGCTGTCGACCAATCGCAACAGACTGGGTCATCGGTCCAATCAGCGCAGTTTAGCATCGCGCTAAGGAGGGGTTTTGGAACAAATGAATCACTGAACGATTCATATAGGAGTCGCTGGAGTAATGGGGTAAAAATAAATGCAGATTATAAGACAATGAAAGTGTTTTTTGACCATGCATGCATATTAGCCTGCTGTAGGAGACCCCTAAAACCAATATATGACCCTTTTTAATGTATAATAGGGGCTCTTTAATACTAATTTTCCGTGGGCGTTAGCGCCTTCCAGTCCTGATGACTTCTGGGTCGTGTAGTTCTTTTTTAATTGCGTTACATTGTAATCATATAAAAAGGAAACTACAAAAATGGCGGTGCATTTTCTTTCTTGTTTCGTCCACAAATGCATTCGTTTATTTAATATAATCGCAAGATTCGATGTAATTTAATCGCATAGGCTGACATCGCGATTGCGATATGATTAATCGTGCAGCACTAGTGCATATATATGCAGTGGATCATTTGTGCATATGTATAGAGTGTATCATGTGTGAATATGTGTAGAGTATCATGTGTGCATATGTATGGTGTGTATCATGTGTGTAAGTATATGTATAGAGTGTATCATCTTTGCATATGTATAGAGTGTATCATGTGTGGATATGTATGCTGCTTAGGATGGTTGTGTTCATCAACTTCCAGTAGCTGAGTGGTTGTGTGCCTCACCTCTCATGTCAGAGATACGGGTTCTATCCCAGACCCTGACAGAAGTGTATCCTGTGTATATATGTATGGATTGTATCCCGCATATGTATAGACTGCATAATTTGTGCATATCTATGGAGTGTATCATGTGTGCATATATATGGAGTGTATGGTGTATTATCTGTGTGTTCATCACATAATAACTAGGGCCACACGGAATCTGTTTTTTTTTCCGCAGATTTCCGCAGATTTTTAGCCTATCATTAATTCTGTTTATTTACTGGTTTAAATGTGTGTAAATTTATATTTATTCAGTTTTCAAATTAATTTCAGTAAAAATATTGATAAATATGAAAATATTAATATGTTTTTTTACAATACAGTTTGTAAAGTACTATTTTTTGTCTTTTAGAAGAGATTTTATACGAGAGACTTGCTTTGTTTACCAAATAAAATGGATCTAATTGGATTTGCATTGTAAACATTAAATAAAAGTTAAAAAGGTATTACTTTTTATTTCATACTTTAATTTTTTAGTTACGATACTCCTAAAATCATTCTGCATGAATCCGCAGATTTTTAACAAAATACTCCGCAGAAATAGCACAAAATGTCCGCAGATTCCGTCTGGCCCTGATAATAACTCAGTGGTTATGTGCCTTACCTCTCACATCAGAGATCCAGGTTCTATCCTAGACCCTGACAGGAGTGTATACGTATGGAGTGTATCATGTGTTTGTATATGTATAGAATATATCATGTGTGCATATGTATGGAGTGCATCATAATTGTATATGTATAGAGTGTATCATCTGTGCATATGTATATAGTGTATCTAGTGTATATGTATGGAGTGTAAAATCTGTGCATATGTATGGTGGTTAGGATGATTGTGTTCATCAACTTCCAGTAGCTCAGTGGTTATGTGCCTCACCTCTCAAATATAGATATACTGGTTCTATCCCAAACCCTGACAGGAGTGTATCCTGTGTATAAGTATTGAATATATCATGTGTGCATATGTATAGAATGTATTATATGTGCATATGTATGGAGTGGACTATATATGTATAGAGTATATGTGTATTGTTTGTATCATGTGTGTATATGTATAGAATGTATCATATGTGTATGTATCGTGTGCGTATGTATAAAGTGTATATGTATAGAATGTATCATACATGTGTATGTATATGTATAGAGTGTATCATCTGTGCATATGTATAGAGTGTATCATGTGTGCATATGTATAGAGTGTATCATGTGTGCATATGTATGGTGGTTAGGATGATTGTGTTCATCAACTTCCAGTAGCTCAGTGGTTACGTGTCTCACCTTTCATATATAGAATGTATAGAATGTATAGAAGTATAGAATGTATCATGTATGGAGTGTATCATGTGTGTATATGTATGGAATGTATCATATGTGTATATGTATGGAGTTAACGTGTGTCTATGTATAGAATGTACCATGTGTTTACATGTATGGAGCGTATCAAGTGTGGATACAGTTTGTATGGAGTGTATCTTGTGTATATGTATAAGAGTGTATCATATGTGAATATGTAAAGAGTGTATCATACGTGCATATGTATAGAGTGTATCATGTGTGTATATGTATGGTGGTTAGGTTGATTGAGTCCATCCACTTCCAGTAGCTTAGAGGTTACGTGCCATACCTTTTACGTCAAAGATCCGGGTTCTATCCCAGACTCTGAGAGGAGAGTGTCCTGTGTATGTGCATGGAGTGTATGATGTGTGTTTATGTATAGATTGTATCATGTGTGCATATATATGGAGTGTATCTTGTGTGTATATGTAAAGGGTGCGTATATGTAAAATGTGCAAATGTTTGGAGTGAATATGTTTGGAGTGTATCATGTGTGCATATGTACAGAGTGTATCGTGTGGATACAGTTTGTATGGAGTGTATCCTGTGTATATGTATGGAGTGTATCATGTGTGTGTATATGTACAGAATGTATTTTGTATGCATATGTATAAAGTGCATTGTGTGTGCATATGTATGGAATGTATCATATGTGTATATGTATGGAGTTTATCATGTGTGCATATGTTTAGAGTGTACCATGTGTTTATATGTATAGAGTGTGTCATGTGTGAATATGTATAGAGTGTATCATGTGTGCATATGTATAGAGTGTATTATGTGTGCATATGTATGGAGTGTATCATGTGTGCATATATGTGGTGGTTAGGTTGGTTGCGTTCATCAGCTTCCAGTAGCTCAGTGGTTACATGTCTGACCTTTTACGTCAGAGATCTGAGTTCTATCCCAGACTCTGACAGGAGTATATCCTGTGTATATGTATGGAATATATCATGTGTGTATATGTATAGAGCGTATCATGTGTGTATATGTATAGAGCGTATCATGTGTGTATATGTATAGACTGTTTATATGTAAATTGTGTATCGTGTGCATATGTTTGGAGTAAAATATGCTTGAAGTGTATCATGTGTGCATATGTATGGAGTGAATATGTTTGGAGTGTATCATCTGTGCATATGTATAGAGTGTACCATGTGTGCGTGTGTATAGAGAGCATAATGTATGTATATGTATGGTGGTTAGGTTGGTTGTGTTCATCAACTTTCAGTAGCTAAGTGGTTACGTGCCATAACTTTTATGTCCGAGATCCGGGTTCTATCCCATACTCTGACAGGAGTGTATCCTGTGTATATGTATGGAGTGCATCATGTGTGTTTATATGTATAGAATGTATCATGTGTGCATATGTATGGGGTGTATCATGTGTGTATATGTATAGGGTGTGTATATGTAAATTGTGTATCGTGTGCATACGTTTGGAGTGTATCATTTGTGCATATGTTTGGAGTGTATCATCTGTGCAAGATGGCGCCATGCATGGCCACCGTGTTGCGAGCTCTTAAGCTTTTTACTCATTATGGCACACGTGCTGCTGCTGATGTGACAATAAAAGTGATTTGATTTGCATATGTATAGAGTATATCATCATGTGTGTATATGTATGGAGTGTGCATATGTATAGAGTGTATAATGTGTGCGTGTGTATCATGTGTGTATATGTATGGTGGTTAGGTTGGTTGTGGTCATCATTTCAGTAGCTCAGTGGTTTCAATCCTTACATTTCACGTCAGAAATCTAGAGTGTGCATATAAGAGATCGGGTTTCTATCCCAGACTCTGACAGGAGTGTATCGTGTGCATATGTTTGGAGATGTATCGTCTGTGCATATATATAGAGTATATCATCATGTGTGCATATGTATAGAGTGTTTTATGTGTAATATTTGATATCATGTGTGTATATGTATGGTGGTTAAGTTATTTGTGTTCATCATTTCAGTAGCTCAGTGGATATGTTCCTCACATTTCACGTCAGAGATTGGGGTTTTATCCCAGACTCTGACAGGAGTGTATCCTGTGTATATGTATGGAGTGTATCATCTGTGGACTATATTGTGTATGTATACATATATCGATACGGATACTAGCGGAACTGTCTATTCTTGATATTGACAATTGAATTGTTACTAGTAAAAATTTTAATATTGGATATCAAGAATATGTTTGTCACTAGTGACAATGTTAATTTCTGATATCATGAACGTGATTGTTACTAGTACGAAAAACATATTAGACATCAATTTATATTCATATCAGAAATCAAAAATTTAAGTAAAATGAGTGAAAAGCCACCCCCCAATTATGTTTCATTTACATAATAATGCCTTGTAATGTGTAGTAGTGCATTTTTTTTTTTTTATTTAAATGTCAGAATGGGTTGTTTTGACAAAAAAGTCGATATTTTTGACGAATGAATCACTGACTGATTCATAGTAGACAAAATACACTAATTTACCGCCACCTTCTGCTGATGTAACCTGCAGAAACAATGAATCAAAATCTCAACCACTACATTTCTGATCCATAGAGCAATGCATGATCTGTACTGGGAATGTGACGTGAGGAAATGTGATTGGAGGAGGCTTGAGCTATATAACTCAAAGGCTGCTGCTCCTCCCTTTCGCCAGTGGAGTTTCACTACAAGCTTCTGCACCACACAGGGCAGACGGGAACACAAACACAAGTAAGTCACTCTTCGTTTCGCAAATCAGTCTGCGTTATGTGTTTGCGAGTCCCTATTGCGTGTTCTTGATTTCTGATTTACGCGCGTCGACCTGAATGATCTGTCGGAAAAAAATGTGGTCTGGCTCGACTCCATGTCAATTTCTCCCCACTGTTTCACCCTTTGCTCTAGTCTAATGCCTACGTGGACTTGGCGTGGACAGTTTCTAATGCTGATCTTTTGTAAACATTCACATTTGGCCATCAGAAAAGAACGTGTTTTAGTATACACCTCTTGGTCATTGTCATTTTCGAAACGTTTTGTTTATAATGGATAAATAATAGTAAAGTTTTACCTAATTACCTGTTAGCGCTCGCGCTAGCTAGTGTACGTGTCACTATCGCGCACGCGCAGCTCAAAGTTTATTGGAGTTGGTGTCTAGCCAGGACAAGTTTTTCATCTCCGCAAACCAAGAAAATTGTCGTATGTTTTTAATCGCATGCATTATTACGTAGATTAAATGCATTCTTGCCAACCTCTCTCGTGTTTACGATGTTTTTAGATTCGAACGATTGTGGCTTGAAGTGTTAAACGAGAAACCCGTCTTTCGTAGCCCGTTAGCCGTTAGCATGGCGTGTCATGAGTTGACGTAGCGCGCATGTATACAGATTATTTTACATATCAGACTCGTTTTTATTCATAACCACAAACCATTCATTTAATCTACTGTATGTTGACCTCCTCCCCGGGTTCCGTGTTTGGGTTTTTCAGAGAGAAAATGTTAATCCGCCATATTTAAATCTGACACACACCGGAATGGCCACGTTAGCAAAACGCAGGAGGGCCATTTCAGCACTTAAAGACATGTGTTTTTGTTTAATTTGACCTGTTTAAAGCTTTTATACAGATGTGTCGTCTACTTTATACGTTAGATTTCTTTAAGGACGTTTGTGATTTTAATATTGGATCACTAACCTTAATCATGTCACTGCTTAAACTGGATAAATCGGTCGTTCAGTTCCCATTTCCAAGTTTAGTTAACGAGTTTGCATGTATTTAAATAAATCACGCAGTGGCATAAGAAATTCAAGCAAATCGTGCCACGTACCTCTGTCAAACTAAAGTGCTTTTGCATCATCAGTGACAGTCTGTCTTCTCTCCTTTACTGTTTTGATTTTAGGCAAAAGCTGGCAGGCTGACACGAACGGGCAGCTTTACAGGACGGATTATCTGGTAACTGACCATTTAGCTGGTAAGACTGACTACCACCTTTGTTTCTACTAGATTAGTTTGCTGACAAGGCCCAATGTTTGCTCAGAACCACAAGATCCTTGTTTGTCTTGTTTGTAGCCATGGGTCACGTGTTCGCCTTGGTCATTAAGTTCACATCACATCTTATGAGTGATCATATGATTAAATGTGTTATATAAAACTAGTCATTTGAGCATCTGGAGGATTTTGCTGTTGGGTTTGTCGCGAATGATCTCCTGTGAAGTGCTTTTGATCTGCTTTGAGAAGCTGTATGTATGTGTCTAGGTTGTTTAGCCTCCGGGTTTGAGTCTTTAGGAGGGTTGTAGAGGAAGAGGCCCTGAGAGGGGTGGGCAGAAAACCACATTAAAACAGCCTTTTTACTGTCCAGAGAGGTTTGGAGTTTGATTTGGGGCAGTTTGAGGGGCCAGATTGTCAGAGCGAACTGGAAGGAATGCTGTATGACTTAATGCCTAAATGATTAGCCAATTACTTCAAGGGTTAGTCCATCTATCGATGACTGTCTTTCATATTGCTGTGTTCTGCAGACCATTTTCCCATCCTACGTATTACTCTTTGAGAGCCACATCTTTGACATTGGAATTTATACAGCATATAAGTGGTCTTTCAGAACTCAAGGCTGCATGTCTGTAACAGTAGCCTCAGCTTTTATGTTCCTGTCTTTTTAGTTTTCTCGCAGTTCTGTGTAGGGAGTAGACCAGCATTTTGCCAACAAGATATTTCACTTGAGGTGTGGCATGCATGTTTTCAATTAAATGCTAGTGTGCTTTGTGGAGCTCTTTTTTTTTGTGAAGTAGAAAATTATTCTTTTAGCTACTCTACATACTGCACAAGGGTGCAGCAAATGAGGGTTAGTGGGGAAATCCTCTTAGCTTTAGAAGCTCGTTCATCTAACCCCATGGCTTAGAATTAGCCCTTGTCCAAGGTAACAGACGGACAACTTTGACCTTCCACAAAATGGATCAGTTCTTAAATGGCACTTTTATGGGGCTCTTACAGATATTCACTTTTTATATTGGTTTGAACAAATTATTTGTTGTAGATTTAATTGTCAAGTTATCGGAAATAATGTATATTTTTGTTAGTGCGATGCAATATATAAATAATTGATTAAAGCAGATTGTAAGAAATTGTTAATTTTTATTTTCTTTTTAAAATATTCAATCAGAAGCAGATGCCTAAATTTTGAAAATCACTGATAATTTTGATCTGTAAGAGTGCTGTGATTTATGATAGGTTAATAGCTGAAATGACTGTTAACAAAAAAGCTACCCTTTTGTGCAAATATGCATTGCATGCACAAAAAGTCCTTTACACAGTGAATATGGTATTGGTTTCAATTATTTTAACCTCTACATTCAATTGCCTCCAGAAGCATAAATTAATGCCCAAAATACACAAGTTTTTTTCTTTTATCCAAAGTCTGGCATATTTCACAAATGAGAAGATGTGAATTAGTAGATCAAATTAAAGCATTTCATTAAACATTGATGTAAAAAAAACTACAGGGAGGAATAATTCACGATAAAATTAGTAACACAGGGGTAGAAAATAGGTTGAATACCTATTTCTTTGAGACTATAATCTATTACTGTGAAAGTTTACACTCCACCCATGTTGATAAGGCTTCTATCTTAACTGTCCTGGGGTATTTTCTTTTATAATGGTTGTAACTTTACAGATGCTTTACGCTGTTTCTTTATGGAGAAGTGACCTGTGCTCCTTCTCTCTTAGTGGCACACTCGGACTCCGTGTAAACGTGGGATTTCGACCATGAGCTCAGTCGCCGTACTTACGCAAGAAAGCTTTAATGAGCATCGCAGTGGCCTACTGCCAGAGCAGGTCAAAGGTGAGTTGTAGTTCTGACTGTGTAGATTTGCAAGTAAAAATTATCTGGCAAAATGAATGATAAATCTCTATCCGTTAGCTGCTGCAGGAGGAGACCCTAGCAGTGTGGATGATGATGACAGCCTCCCCACCTACAAGGATGCCTTTCCTCCTCTGCCTGAAAAGCCTTTGCCAGAGGGGGTGCAGGAGACGGAAAATGCCTGGACGACTAAGATTAAACCTCTGAAGTCTTCAATAATCACCCAGGTTTGATGATCAAGCTACATGTAGTCACTATCCTACATTTAGATTCCACATTGTTTATTGACCATTTTCCTTTTTGATAAATACAGGTTTTCCATGTGCCTCTGGAAGAGCGCAAGTACAAGGACATGAACCAATTTGGAGAAGGAGATCAGGCTAAAGTTTGTCTTGACATCATGCAAAAGACTGGAGCCCACCTGGAACTCTCCATGGCCAAGGATCAAGGCCTCTCCATAATGGTCTCTGGGAAACATGACGCCGTCATGAAAGCCCGCAAAGAGATTGTGTCCCGACTGCAGACTCAGGTAATGTGCAAAACATTTGTATGCTAAAATTTATATGAATGTATAGTACATTGGTGGTATAACTAGGACTGTTTGGGATGTATCAAGATATAGATCATCTCTGTAAATTCAGTCAATCAATACTTATGTACTAACCACACGTAAAGGACTGTTTCATTACATTTTAAAGTATATACTCAGAAATTTACTCCTTATTTTGTGATCTTATTTCTCCCTTTTTCAAAAAGACAAAAAGAAACTTCCATCAAATTTTTAAAAAAATTGCCAAATAAAAGCCATAATGTAAACATTTGCCAACTTTCTCACAATACTGTCATTTTGTTTCTGTCTGCATCCCCATAATAGTGTGATGTTGCGCTTCGTAAATTATAAAAAGTTATTATTTGAAACCTTTTATTTTTTGACTGCGCAAAATAAATGGAGCATAATATGAAATGGTAGTCCATTTAGTCCATACATTTCTGTCCTTTCATGGCATTGTATTTTCTTCATCATTATATTGCAACACTCTAATTATAACATCTTCATTTTGTAAAATTAATAACATTAATTACTTTGTTATAGGCTTCAGCTACTGTGGCCATCCCCAAAGAACATCATCGCTTTGTCATCGGCAAGAGTGGGGAGAAGCTGCAGGAGCTTGAGCTAAAGACTGCCACCAAGATCCAGATCCCTAGACCCGACGACCCCAGTAACCAGATCAAGATCTCTGGAACCAAGGAAGGCTTAGAGAAGGCCAAGCATGAGATCCTGCTCATCTCTGCTGAGCAGGTCTTGAACTTTGTTCCAATTTATTCTAATCTGCCCTTTTCCTTGTTAATCATAGTTCCGCAACATTCGGCCTTGGAAAAAAATGATAGTTTCAATAATTAATTGCAGGATAAACGTGCTGTGGAGAGGATGAACATTGATAAGGTGTTCCACCCCTTCATCACTGGAGCTTATAACAAGCTGGTGGGGGAGTTGATGCAGGAGACCGGTGCCCGCATCAATGTTCCTCCACCCAGTGTGAACAAAACTGAGATTGTCATCACTGGGGAGAAAGAGCAGGTGGCCCTGGCCATGGTCAAGATCAAGAAGCTTTATGAGGAGAAGGTGTGTAAAGACTGAAGATGCATTGACCATTGATGCACCTAAAAGTTGACTGTGGAGAATGTTTAAAACGTCTTTTTGCTCTTTTTCAGAAAAAGAATGCAACCACTATTGCAGTGGAGGTGAAGAAATCTCAGCATAAGTATGTGATTGGGCCTAAGGGTAACACCCTGCAGGAGATCCTGGAAAGGACCGGCGTCTCGGTCGAGATCCCACCCCTCGACAGCAGCTCAGAGACAGTAATCCTGCGTGGGGAGCCAGCCCGGCTGGGCCAGGCACTCACTGAAGTGTATGCCAAGGTAAACAAGCCTGTTTTCCTCCCCCCTCTATGTTTCAATACTGGAATTCCTTCCCTCAAGCACTTTTTTTTTTTTTTTTTTTTTTTTTCAAACTCTCCTTTTGTCTGTTTTTTTTTTTTTTTTTTTAATAGTTTTAATTTAGGAAATGCATCAGTGGCATTACTGCAGAAACTTTATCAGTTTGCTTGTAACCTTTGACCCTTACTTTCTCTGTACAGGCCAACAGCTACACTGTGTCCTCAGTCTCTGCTCCCTCTTGGCTTCATCGTTTCATCATTGGCAAGAAAGGACAGAATCTGGCTAAGATCACGCAGCAAATGCCCAAGGCGAGTCAACTTTCCACCAATCATGCTGAAGTGCTGGGTTTCTCCATTGTCTTGCATGCCTAGATGTGACTTTGGTCACAAACATTTGTTGAAAATGAAGTGCATGTCAATGTGACCGTATAAAGGTCAGTAATTGCGTCAAACAGTACAGGTTGTTGTGACTTGTAAATAGTTTCAGCAAAAGCAATGCATATAAAACAATGCAAAGCTATTTGCGCACGTTTAAAGCACATCAAATACAAAAAGTAAGAGAAAAGCTTAAATCATGCTTGCTTGACCTGATGCTAAATTAAGTCTGTTCAACTTGTTTTTGGATTTAAATAATGATTTGTATGAATTACTTTTACAAAGCCTTTAGAAACATTGGAAAATTGGTTAAATGAACGTTTCATGAAAAACTGCGATATCTCAGATTTATTAAAGTGTAAAAAGGGAAAATGGTACATTTTTAGGTAAACTAATCCACTAAAATGAGCCCATTAATAATTCTATGTATTTGTTTACAGGTGCACATTGAGTTCACCGAGGGAGAAGACAAGATCACGCTGGAGGGTCCCACCAAAGACGTACAGATAGTACAGGGCCAGATTGAAGCCATTGTTACAGATCTGGTTAGGACTTTTAACCTCCCTTTTGGATGACAAATGCAGGCTTCCACTTGCCTTGTTATATTTAGACTTGTATTGACCTCATTGTGTCCTAAACAAATAATTCTTTTTTTATTTTTTTTTTATTTTTTATAGGTTAGCAGAATGGACTACACCGAGATTAGTGTAGACCCAAAGTTCCACCGACACTTAATTGGGAAAGGCGGTGCAAACAGTTAGTATACAGTGTTTTTAATGTTTACAACAGATGTTAACTTTATTAGTTTTTTTTTTTTTTTTTTCCCCCAATGTGTCAATTGTTTATTTTTTCCCTCTCCCTTTTACCTTAAGTTAACCGCATAAAGGAACTGCACAAAGTGTCGGTCCGCATTCCACCTGACAACGAGAAGAGTAACCTGATCCGTATTGAGGGAGACCCCCAGGGTGTGCAGGAGGCCAAGAAGGAGCTGCTGGAGCTTGCGTCACGCATGGCAAGTCCAACATATTTGAAATTGAATAAAGAAGGCTCTGTTTACCATTCTGTCTCCACAATTTTCTTTTGGTTAGTTTATCACTTAATATGTGTAATATTTGTGGTTTGTCTTAGACAATTTACTTTGTTTCTGTACGCAGTGAATGTTTGTGTAATTCTTAAAGTGGAGTCAGGTGCATGTCAGTAGAGGAGAAAAACATCCGTAGGCACTTCAGCCTCGGAGTGTGAAGTCCTTTGGGTGTGCAGGAGTTGCCTGGCAACTCTTGACTGAACGTCTCTAAGAATGTCATGATTTCAACAGGAGAACGAGCGTACAAAGGACATGATCATTGAACAGCGTTTTCATCGAGCCATCATAGGACAGAAAGGGGAGAAAATTAAGGAGATTCGGGATAAGTTCCCGGAGGTAAACGTTTCTAAGATGTTTGGTATAATTTCTTCAGTTGACTTGTTACCTTTTACACACAGTCTTCACTGGTTAATAAGATTTCATATGTGAATAGGAAAGTATGACCAATTGGTCATATCTGGCAATTTTATAGATTGAGAAGTTCTGACATTATCACTAATTTAGAAAATGGAAAAAGTTGTAAGACTCATACGTCTCATCCATGTTGGAAATTGAAAACAGCCAGAGTTTGCAATGTTTTGGCACTGTGCGAATGTCTGTCTGACCAGTAAAAAAACGGAACGGAGTTGCATGTGCAAACAATAGTTTATTGACTGTAAAGATTTTCTGGTAATTTAATTATTACTGTGAAAAAGGCTTATTTCTGCATCCACGGAATGGAGAAATGACACTTGTTTCCTATTGCTTTTAGGTTATCATCAACTTCCCTGACCCAGCGCAGAAAAGTGACATTGTACAACTGCGTGGGCCTCGCACTGAGGTGGAAAAATGCTCAAAGTTTATGCAGAAAATGGTGGCTGAAATGGTATGCACAGATTTCTAATGTTGCGGTGTTGTATTCTGCTTATGTAATGAATTAGAATTTCAGGAAAACTTAAAAGTTATTTGTTTATTGCTCCTCTACCTAGGCCTAGAAAACCCTTGTGAATGCAATTACTAAACAAGATACCTTACAGGCTTGTTAAACAACTATAACTATTTTTGTTTATGCCAACGACTAGATAAGAGACAAATAGTTTAAATAGGACCAAAGCCAATTTTAAGACTGTATGGGTATTAGTACACTGATGAAACAGTTTAGTGGAATTGTAAAACTATACTTTCACGTTAGCATTTCTAAGAACACTCTGCTTTGTACTGTTCTTTTCCAGGTTGAGAACAGCTTTTCTGTTTCAGTCCCCATTTTCAAGCAATTCCACAAAAACATAATTGGCAAAGGTGGAGCAAATATAAAGAAGGTGAGTTGTTACTTTTTAGGTCATTCATTCATTCGCAAACCTTTTGCTAACTAACTTTGTGATTTCTTTGTCAGATCCGTGAAGAGACTAACACTAAGATTGATTTGCCTGCGGAAAACAGCAACTCTGAAATGATTGTCATCACCGGGAAGAAGGCAAACTGTGAGGCAGCAAAAAACAGGATCCTGGCCATTCAGAAAGAATTGGTGAGGCTGTTTTAACATCGGATTTTAACACTGATGAATGTTTCTTGAACTTTGTTTTTGGTTGATTGTGACTGAGGTTATGGTGGCTGATAATATAGATTGTTCCATCCCAAAATAGTTTCCATTTTATAAATTAAGTGGCCTTACATGTTTCAAATATATTGAAAATGCTAATTCTTTGTAGTTTACATAAGTCAAATAAAATTACTTTTAGGGCGTACTCGCACTATGTACAGTTGCCTTGAACTGGACTGAAGCACGCTTGTAACCCCTCCCGACGGCCCGCACTCACATTACATTCGGGCCTCAGCACGCATCGATGATGCGCTGAGAAGTGCACTCGCTCAGCACAGTGGACATTTCTTTATATCATTATATGCTTTAGTCACTTGTGTGACAGTCAAATATTTGTTGAACAGATCAGCCATTTTTGACCCTCAAACAATTATAAAGTCTTTGTGCTGCAGGAAATATTTGGTTTGCTAAAGGTGCAGCTGTCATGTGGGAGGTGTTTGCGTCTTTTAATAATCTGCGACAGTTTACGTTCATTAAACAGTAAGAATGATTAAGAAATCCATATGAAACAGTGCCCAAAAGTCACGTCTCGTCTTCAGTTTCGGGCTCAGGCATGCTTTGCTCTCACACTACAAGCGTACCGTGTAAGCCCAAGTGAACTGCGCTCAGGCATACCTCTTCCAGCCAGGCCAGGGCCGGCCAACTGCACCGCGCCTGAGCACGGTTCGGATGGCATAGTGCGAGTATGCCCTAAAATTTGTTTGAAGTAATGCTAATAATCTGTTTTAAGCTGAAATACTTAAAATAACTTCTGGCCATTAGAGATTAGTGTTTCAGCCCAGGAAGAACAAACTTATGTCTCAGGTATGAATTTTTGGTTTTGCCGTCAGAAACTGCGTTTTGAGGCCCAATTTTATTTTATACCCCTATGCCTACGCCTTATCCTTGACACTTGAAACTGAGTGTGAAGGGGTAGGGTTGAAAATATTCGCCTGAGAAATGAGACACCACTACTATACACCCGTACACATCATATGCCATCACTAGCTTATACATCACACAGGATATCGCCTGTGGTTGTGTTTTCAGAATCCGCAAGCACGTTTACTAAATTAGTTGCTAACAAAGTTGTTGCTCTATTTGGACGAAAGCTATTTATTTTCGTCTCAAGTGTATGAACCTTCTTCAGGTAGCCCTGTTTGTACATACACAGTACAGGTTTGTGCATCTTGAAACATGATCTGCTAGTACTCAGTGCTCATGGATGTAACCACAAGAAAATAACATTAACATTAAATCAGACATGCTATAAAAAAAAAAACCTAATTCCCTGCCACCAGATGTTTTTGTCAGACTGAACCTATTCTGTCAAGTCATCAGGTAACATTAACAATTTAAAATGTGTTGAGCATTTTCCCAGTGGTTTTCCTCCCCTATGTGTACAGTCAAAGATAATTGGGACACTCCTACCCTTTATACAAATGCACAAACTGAGGTCTACGGGCAAGTGGAACGACTAAGGGGTAGATTTTGGATTGGTCCTTAATGTCACTCCACAAGTGTTCAGTTGGGTTGAGGTTAGAGGGTTGAGCTTGCCACTCCATTACTTCAATCCTTTTTACATGAACCGAAGTTGTTGTTTGCTTACTAGTGTGTTTGGATATGTCTTGTTTTGAAGCATTTTCTCTATAAATTTTGATTTATATTCAAACTGATCCATGATACGCCACAGCATGAGAAAGCCAGTTACTCAGAACAAGCACAATATGACAACAGCTGAATTGTTTTTATATTACACAAATATATAAAATTGAGTTCACAAGTAAATAATTTGCAATGCATAAGTATTGTTTGCTTATGAGAGTAGCTCAAGAGGTTACTGATATTGTAATGTTTTAGGAACAACAACTGTATGATTAAATAGATGAGACATGAGAATGTGTCTTCAGAAACATTGAACAATCCAGTTGCATGATGTTGATGGAAGGGAACTTATTTGCTGTTTTCATACATTTGTGCAGGCAAACATTACAGAGGTAGAGGTGTCCATCCCCTCAAAACTGCACAACTCCCTAATTGGCTCCAAAGGGCGTTTCGTGCGTTCCATTATGGAAGAGTGTGGCGGTGTGCACATCCATTTCCCAACAGAGGGCTCTGGCATCGATGCAGTGACAATCAGAGGCCCAGCGGAGGAGGTGGAGAAAGCCAAGAAACAGCTGCTGTCCCTGGCAGAAGAGAAGGTATGTTTGAAGGGGTGGGTTTCCTGAAGAACTTGAAGCTGAAAAGCCGGTAAAGCTGATGTTATGCATGGAATGTTGTCTGGGCTCAGTGTTTATTACAAGTGTTTAAACTGCTTTTAAAACAAGATCACTAAGATTTACTGCACTAAAACAGTTTAATCTGCTTTTGACAATATTTTTGTGATTGTGTTGGTACTAGCAAACTAAAAGCCACACTGTTGAGCTTCGTGCCAAACCTGAATACCATAAGTTTCTTATTGGAAAAGGAGGTGGAAATATCCGGAAGGTGCGGGACAGCACAGGTGCTAGGATCATCTTTCCCTCTGCTGAAGATAAGGATCATGAGCTGATCACAGTCATCGGTACAGAGGAAGCTGTCGCAGAAGCACAAAAGGAGCTAGAGGCACTTATTAAGAGCTTGGTTAGTATTTTTGATGAGGAATATCTGAATATCTTCTAAATGGGATCTGTTTGGTCTATTATTAAATGCTATTTCTATCATCAGGATAACATTGTAGAGGATTTCATGATTGTTGATCCCAAGCATCATCGGTTTTTCGTGGCACGCCGTGGGCAAGTCCTGAGAGATATTGCTGACGAGTATGGTGGTGTTATTGTCAGTTTTCCTCGAACTGCTGCGCAGAGCGATAAGGTCACCCTAAAAGGAGCCAAAGACTGTGTGGAGGCTGCAAAGAAACGCATGCTGGAGATGATTGAGGATTTGGTAAATACATGTGTAACAATATGCAAGAGTTATAACAAAAAGTGCTGTGTTTGTGCTGATGTAAGAAGGGTAATGGACTTTTCTTCTCAATCTGCAGGATGCTCAAGTGACCATGGAGTGTGTGATCCCTCAGAAGTTCCATCGCTCCATAATGGGACCCAAGGGCTCTCGCATACAACAGATCACGAAAGACCACAATGTGCAGATCAAGTTTCCAGACAGGGAGGAGCCACAGCAGCAGCAGCAGCAGCAGCAAGGTAATTACCACAGTCACTGTCAATAATTAACCGACCACATAATGAAAAAGGTATTGTTTCTTGATTTATTTGATTAAACCTCGACTATTATATGAGAGTTGAGATCTTATAGCTAAAACTCAAATGGCTTACTTTGACGTCACATTAGCACTTTGTTTTGCAATTTACTCTAGTCATTTTTCAATGCTATGTTTATTAACACCATTAAAACAAAACCTAGTAATGCTGGATCAACTAGACGAGCAGAGGAGAGATGCATTAAATGTTACACAAGTCAGTTATTTTTAGATATGTGCATTTGCTGTCATCTTGCATTTATCTCTGTACTCATTGCGCTGAAGAAGCTCATCTGTTTATTTATCGAGCACAATTAAAAACAACTTAGTTGACCAATGTTCTTTAACAAAAGACAGCAAACAATATCATTAGCCATACACTTGTTAAAATTAAATGAAATTGTAGTAAAAATGTTTAACTTTGATTAAACTATGTAATGTAGGTGTAGTTCTAATGTGGATTGGTAGCATGTTCGAAAAATTTGATGTGGCTATGGCAAAACCATGATCCCTCCAAGATTTTAATTTTGACATGGGAACAATCAACTACGCCTGGTTGGCAAAGCATGCTCCTTAGGCTGAACAGGCTTAAGAGCTCATTTGATGATACTCTGATAACAGATCAGATAGGTAGGAAGGAACAAAGCCATGTAAAGATTTAAATGCAAGCAAAAGCACTTTAAAATCTATCCTAGAGAGCCTAGAGCAAATGTAAGGACAATGTTCATATTTATGCCCGACTGTCAAAGGACTGGAACATGCATTGAGCCTTTTGTAGTGTACATGTTTATAAGCACTGCTTATACCCAGATACAGAGAATTACAATCAATTCTAGAAGAAATTACAGTTTCAAATCGCTTAAAAGGATATTGGGAAAGCACAATGCACTCTTCTGTGACTTTGGTTGTGTGACTGGTTTCACATTTATTGAATTCAAAACACTACTAGTTTAGGAAATCACAAGAAAACTGCTTATATTTTTTTTTATTTTTATTTTATTTTTTATTAGGTTTATCTTAGGTCAGACAATTAAATATACATAATATTGATACATAAATATATACACACTGATACAATTCAGCAAATAAGAATTATCAGGAAAACAATTATACACCAAATGAATATTTAGATATAAGTATATATATAAGGTAAAATACCACATATATACAGAAAAATATAAACGCATAACATAAAAAAAAACAAAAAAACAAAACAAAAGAATAAATAAATAAATAAATTAGGAAAAGAAAAAAAAAAGAAAAGAGAAAAAGAAAAAAAGGGGAAAAGGAAAATGAAAAAAAGGAAATAAAAAGGCAATTAAGATATAAGTGTCTCTTTAAAGAACTTTAGAAAAGGACTCCAGACTTTCTGGAACTGTTCTGGCTTTTGTTTTATTGCGAACCGAATCTTTTCCATTCTAAGAGCATGTAGGAAATCAAAAACCCATTGCCGATAAGAAGGGGGAGCTGATGACTTCCAATTCATTAAAATAAGTCGTCTAGCCAGTAAGGTTGCAAAGGCTACACTATCGGCCTGTAATGAATTTAATTCAACATATTCTGGGAGGATTCCAAACAGGGCTGTTAAGGGGTTTGGGTCTATTGACAATGAAAAAACAGAAGAAAAACACCTGAAGACTTTCCCCCAAAAATCAGACAGTTTTAAACAAGACCAGAAAGTATGTACTAGTGTGGCTGGTTCAGCTGTACAGCGAAGGCAAGTTGGGTCAAGATCGGGGAAAATTTTATTTAGTTTAGTTCTAGACCAGTGTATTCTGTGCACGACCTTGAATTGAATGAGAGTATGCCTAGCGTTTATTGATGATGAATGTATTTGTGCAAGAATAAGATCCCAAATATTTTCTTCAATCGTTAAATTCAGTTCCTCCTCCCAAAAAGCCCTCAGTACATGTGTTGAAGGGGACTGTTTTGTGTTAATAATGGTAAAGATTTTGGAAATAACCCCTTTTGAAGAGGTATGAAGGTCGAGTATATCATCAAGCAAACTTTTATTTGGCACAATGGGAAAACTAGAAAACTGCTTATGGATAAAATTCCGTAACTGAAAGTATCTAAATAAATGAGAATTGGGTAGGTCAAATCTTTCCTGAAGTTGAGTAAAAGATGCAAAATTATCATCTATGAATAGCTGATCAACTGTAATAAGGCCATGATCTCGCCAGATGTTAAAGGCCCTGTCCATTATAGAGGGTAGAAAGGATATATTGCAAGAAATTGGAGCAAAAGTAGAAAGGTCTTTCAGGTGTAGAGCAGAACGAAACTGAAACCAAATCTTCAATGAATGTTTAACGCCTGGATTTTTTTAATTAAAGAGAAATGTTTAAAGGGAAGTGGTGCACAAAGGAGGTTAAAGTTCCATCATCGTCCAACAAGAGTTATTTAATTGCAAATCCTGCTGCACCCAACATAACAAGTTTCTAATGTTTGCTGCCCAATAATAGGTTTGAAAATTTGGCAAAGCTAGGCCACCCAAATGCTTTGGTTTCATAAGATGACTTTGATTAATTCGTTTTGACTTATTCCAAATAAAGGAGGAAATATTCCGGTGCAAGACTAAAAAAAAAGATTTTGGGATAAATATAGGAAGACATTGAAAAATATATAAAAATTTAGGAAGAATGTTCATTTTGATAATGTTCACCCTTCCTATCAAAGACAAAGGAAGGCATTTCCAAGACACAAAAACAGATTTAATATAATTATGAAGGGGGCTAATATTAACTTTAAACAGATCAGTGTATTTGCGAGTCACATGAATTCCCAAGTATTTAAAACGATTCCTAACCACCTTAAACTGAAACTCTGAATATGAAATCTGAAGAGAAGATGAGTTCAATGGGAACAGTTCACTTTTACAGAAATTTAATTTATACCCAGAAAGACTGCTGAAAGTATTTAAAATGGAGAGGATTTGAGGAATTGAGTTAAGAGGGTCAGATAGAAAAAGAAGAAGATCGTCTGCATACAAAGAAATCTTATGTGTTATACCGGCACGGGTGATCCCACACACCTGTGCACTAGATCTTATAGCAATTGCGAGCGGTTCAATAGCTATGGCAAATAAAAGTGGAGAGAGGGGGCAACCTTGTCTCGTACCTCGTTGAAGTTTGAAATATTTTGAAAAAACATTATTAGTGCGTACAGAAGCTTTAGGGGCCGCATATAAGATTTTAATCCAAGATATGAATGTAGGGCCGAATCCAAATTTTCCTAGTACCTGAAAGAGGTAACTCCACTCAACACGGTCAAATGCCTTTTCAGCATCAAGAGACAGTACCACCTCTGGGCTGCTTGGATGGGAAGAATATAATATATTAAAAAGGCGCCTAACATTAGAAAAAGATTGTCTATCCTGAATAAAGCCAGTTTGATCAGGTGATATTATTTGACCAATAAGATTTCCTAAACGTTTGGCCAAAAGTTTGGCTAAAATTTTATAGTCACAGTTTAACAAGGAAATGGGACGATATGAGCCACAATCTAGTGGATTCTTGTCTTTCTTTAGAAGTAACGAAATAGTTGCTTCATACAGACTTGCTGGTAAATAACCATTCTGGAGACTTTCTGAGAAAACCAAAAGTAAAATTGGACTTAGCAAGTTAGAAAATACCTTATAAAATTTAGACGGAAATCCATCAGGTCCTGGGGCCTTGCCAGATTTCATAGATGTTATAGATTCCTTAATTTCTTCAATTTTAATGTCTTTCTCTAAGGAGTCATGGGATGGCTTATCTATAGTGGGAAATTCAATTTCACTAAGAAAGGAGTTTACTGTGGAAATATCTGATGGACATTCTGAGGAGTATAAATCCATGTAAAACTCTTTCAATTCAGAGTTTATTTCTGTATGGTTAACTGCGATTGTCCCTGACTGCGTTCTGATCTGGGGGATCATACGGGATGCTTCAGCATTACGGATCTGTTGGG
This sequence comes from Danio albolineatus, assembly GCA_903798035.1. Lineage (NCBI taxonomy): Eukaryota > Metazoa > Chordata > Actinopteri > Cypriniformes > Danionidae > Danio > Danio albolineatus. Next base: position 27,286 of record CAIGQQ010027877.1, read on the forward strand.
CGAGCAGTTTTCCTGTTTTATCACTTTGCTCACAAATCCTATGCTGGGCACGCAGAATCAATTTTTCAACCTTATCAGTTGATAATATATCATATTCTGCTTGTAAGAGTTGACGCTCTTCTAAAAGTTCAGGGGAGGGATCCAAAGCATACTGAGTATCAATAAGTGCTATGGAATTAGCTATTTTTTTAAGATGCCTTTTTTTCTCCTGGTTTTTATGGGATGAATAAGAGATTATTAAACCGCGTAGATAACATTTTAGACTTTCCCAAATAGTAGAATATGGCATGCCTGAAGTGGTATTGATCTTCATAAAATGTAATATGTTTGATGATACAAGTTCGATAAAATCCTTATCAGTTAGGAGATGCGGATTTAATCGCCACTGACTATGTTTAGGTGGTTGATTTGGAATCTGAAGCTCTGATATAACTGGTGCATGATTAGAAATGACAATACTTTGATAAGAACAGTCTTTTAAAAATGGAGTAAATTTATGGTCCAAAAAGAAGTAATCAATGCGAGAATATGTTTGATGAACATGGGAGAAGAATGAATACTTCCTTTCAGAGGGATGTAAGTGGCGGAATGCATCACACATACCATTTTTTT
>CAIGQQ010027880.1:8330-31864 GCA_903798035.1 Danio albolineatus
ACTGATATCTCCATCCTAAATGACTGATAGCCCCGCCCTAAAGGACTTATAGCTGTGTCTTAAATTAATGATATATATTAATAAGGAGAACATTTAAGACAATAAAAAAATTACTTTTAAATTATATATTTTATAAATTATATATAATATATATTTTGCTGATTTATGTATTTGCATGATCCCAAATGCTTGAAGGAATCCTCCAATCCAGAGAAATAATTCATTTGAGCTAGTGAGACGGAACGTGTGCTGTGTTCATGCTAATGACTTTTGGTTTTCTAGAAAACCGCAGCGAGGCTTTAATATATCATGTGTTTTATTAAACTGCACAGAGCAGCATTATAACGGAAGCCTAAAATGTATTTACAAAAGAGCGCTGTTTTTTCTCCACATGATCATGAGCTGAAGAATCAGAAGTGAAGGACTGTGGCATAATAAAAGCTCTGCTGCTTTTGTGCATTTCTCTTGTTTCACTTCCACAGCTTTCAGCCTTACTCTGCTTCATGCTACCATAATAATTAATGTTGAATACTTTAGCTCTGGGGTTCTCAAGCTTTTTCACCTCTTTCTCTAATCAATTTTTGAAGGCACACCAGTCTGAAGTTTTCTCTAATATACATATAGTATGTCTGAAGCTCATATGCAAGTTTATTTTATATTTTATGGCAAAATGTGGAACCTTGCTACATCCTCCTGTATGTGGGCGTGCGTCCGTTATAAAACACTCACAGGACATTAATTTGACAACTATGCTGATATATTAAGTAGTCCACACAAAAATACTCAAAGAGAGACTTTCACTTCACTCATAGTTTGTGAATGAACAGACTTGAAGCAGCCGAGGAACACGAGCATGGAACATGCAAACCCCACACAGAAGTGCCATCTGGCCCAGCTGTAACTTGAACCGGCTACCTTTTTGGTGTGTAGCGACGGTGCTAACCAATGAGCCACCGTGCCACCAAATTTCGCTTTTGAAATTCTATCTCTATCTCGTAAAAAAACATTTTTTTGTTGTCATTTATGTTTAATTATTTAAATAATCGACGTTAAATATTAATTATTTAAAATCTGAGTTCGTAGTATAACCTCTGAGTCCAGTGTCTGTGCTCCATCATCAGGACAGCGCCGACCACAAACTACATCTGTTCGAGAACTGCAGCTTCGCCGGGAGAAAGATGGAAATCGTGGACGATGACATTCCCAGTTTGTGGGTTCATGGCTTCCAGGATCGCGTGGCCAGTGCGAAAGCTGTTAACGGGACGTGAGTACGAAAAAATATCGTGATGATGTTATTAAAAGTCCATTAACCGGTCAAGATTTGTTTTTAAAAGGGCCACGAAACCCCCCTGTCTCAGCAGGGTGTTTTCACACCTCTAGTCTGATAAAGGTCAGGAAAGTGGGTGTTTCCAGCTTTGTTTAGGTAGGAGTGTCGGAGGAGGGAAAGAGGGAAGGTTTTGCATAAAAATGGGAGTTTCCATTTGGGCACGCGCTGATTTTCAAAGAGGCAACACACAAACACAGACGCAGGGGGAGAAAGACAGTGAATGTGCTCACATGGACATCAGCCATCAAATTATTTGCCAAATTATTAATTTGTCGACTTTAACGTCAGTTTGGCACTTTTACTTTTATACAGGAACATTTCCTGCATGCCCATCATGACAAACGAGATATTTAATGCGAGGAACTGCTGGAGGAGTGTTGTTTTAATGAAGTATTTGATACCGCACGGCGTATGTTAGAAAAAAAACCTCCGCATTTCTCTGTAACTTAGATGCACTCTGTAGGTAGCATCAGAAAGTCGTGTGTGTATAGACTATCCTGTCAAAAAATGCGGCCGAAATTCTACACAATGGTAATATTTTGACTGTGGTGTTTACATGTTTACACTCGGAGAGCAGCATTCGCAGCGGATCTTTCAGTCTATAATATTGTAGTGATGTTAACGTGCTGTAAACTTCTAATTATTTTCACTAAGATATGTTTTTAAACACTGAAAGAGTACTGCTGACGATACGAAACTAACTTTGCCATCTGAATAAACAAACAAAGACCACTGTTCGCTTACTTACCAAATCTGTAGAGACAGGACAATCAACATCAACTGGAGCCGTGTATTTTTTAAAAGGAGATGAGCGGCAAATCCGGATTTTCCAGATGTGAAAAGCTCTCGGGTAAAAAATGTTCTTACAAACACATTTCTGTCGAGTGCACTGTAGTCCACACGTGAGTCCAGCGGCGCTATCATAGCAGGGAAATGAAAACAAAACCTTCGTTGCAGCACACAAACACAACACTGGCGTCCTGTGTCTCTAAACAATTCTTCTTCTGGCGTCTCTCTGCCATCTGAACACTGCAACAGGTATAAACAGTTTTCGAAGCGATCATGCATATTAATGAATATGCACCGCATACACAATAGAGCGCACTGATTGGTTTGAACCAAGTCTTTCTCATGAATTAAAGCTGCACACTCAGAGACGTCACGATACACTCACCGGTACAGACGTCCACTCTCCATGCTGAAATACACGCATGGATCTCATCGGCGTGACGCAGCTTCAAAAATTTGTTTAAAACCAGAAGAATGAATCTGCTCTAAATAACGCAAGAACAACACAATTTTCACTTTGTCGCTAATTATATGTGTCCTCATAGTGTTTATAGCAGCGTGGGACACATATATGACTGTCAACAGCTCAAAAAATGTGTTTTTGTGTTTCGTAACCCTTCAAACATGGTCTTGGTCATTGGTTTGTGATTGATTGTCCTTATTTTTCATGAAAAAAACAAGCATGGCTATTGTAACCTAATTGTGTCGAGACTTCCCGTCTCATTCACTTCCGTTCATTTTAGTCATACAACCTCATTATGCTGATTGATGTGCGAGCAGGTATTTCCTTATTATATTATTTGAATTTGACTGTATTGTCACGAACGCACCAGTTTGTAAATCAAGTAGTTTGTCTGTTTACTGTGATTTGTCATTCCTAGTCATGTGTGAGTGCATGTGCATGTGTGTAACTGTATTTCCTTCTCTTTCCCATGGGTTAATCGTATCAGGACAACATTAATATCCACATGAAATGTCACCATATATCATCCATGCCATATATACCACATCAACCTTTACATTACACAGAGATCAAGTCATCAGAGCCCTGCACAACAGCTTCATCATTAGATTATAGACTCTATAATGAATTATTACAGTTACCATAGAAAGAAGGTCAAAGTGGATACCATTCAGATCATTTTTAATGCTTTAAATAATGTTGATGTTGAACACTGAGCATGTACAAGTCTGGTTTACAGGGACATTAAGTTGTATAGTGACTTGGGTTTGACAAACACAATCTCATAGTAATTCGTAGCTTTTTAATTTAGTGGCTATTAATTCGAATTCATTTGTACGATTTTATTGTACAATTTAGTTTGATTTGCCCATCCCTCAATGATGGTTGGGTTTTGGGCCGGAGTTTGGTGTTAGCCTCCTTTTTAAAATCGTACATTTTTGAACTTGTACGAATGTGTACAAATTAGCCACTAAAGTGATAAAACGTAAAATAGTTACATTGTAAAATAGTAACAAAATAGTGAGATCAGGCTGGCTTCATTGCACTCTATGAGGTTTAAATGTAAAGATTTATTAATCCCCATTGGGGCAATTCATTCTGACATGGTGATGCTTCACTCATAGCAAGAATGACACACCTAACACAATAAACACCAACACTTAACATCAAGTACACAAATAAAAAAACTAAAGAAAGAGAAAAAAAGGAATAATAATAATAATAATATTTAATAACAATAATTTAATTAATCTATTCATTTTCTTTTCGGCTAAGTCCTTTGATTCATCTGGGGTCGCCACAGCGAAATAATAGTTTATTACTAATAATAAATAATAATAACCCATTGATTAACTACATTTATTACATAACCGAATTGTAAAGTCAATTTATAATGCTCTTATTGTCCTTAGATGTCGCCCAAGAGGCATCCACTGAAAATATTTGTTTAGTGGATGTGCGCTATCTTCTATTATTTTATGTGTCATCCTCCACACCCGCTGTTCGTAATAGGATGCAACACTTCGCAGGGGAACTCCTAAAATTTTTGAGCACAAATTTGCAATGCCTTGAAGATGATTCTCGTTCTTTATAGACAGTGTGGAAAACCAGCAAATAAAGGAAAAGGACAAAATGCTTTCTACAAACAAATTATAAAAGGTCTTAAGAATAACTCTCTCAACCTTAAATAAGCTGAGTTTCCACAATAACAATCTTTGATGAGCCTAATTAATAATTGTATGTGTTTTGATCAAATTTTTATCTGTTGTCAATAATTAAGGTGGTTTACAGGGACACACCTCATGTCCCTGTAATTCAATTTGCTTCGTTCATTCAAATATCACACTTGACGGTGCCTTGACATTCCAAATTTGGTACGTCAAATTTTGACATTTTAGATTTTTGGTTTTCCATTAAGGTTCCCAGCAAACAATTTTGTGTTTAATAGACGTCTAATAGACATCTAAACGTAGACAGCTTGGCTAAAACAAGGCTACACTTGGGCAGTCAGTGAAAATCTAATAGACGTCTAAAAATAGCCCAAAACTAGACTAGTCGTCAAATAGACAGATTAGAGAGACTTTACATGTGTAGTCATTCATTTCTGTTTATTTGATGACTAGTCTAGTTTTGGCCTATTCTTAGACGTCTATTAGATTTTCACTGACAGCCCAACTTTAGCCTTGTTTTAGCCAAGGCCACTTTGTTTAGACGTCTATTAGACATCTTTTAAAAACAAAAATGCTTGCTAGGTTGGGTATAGTGGTTTTGTTTGGGTTTAAATCTCAGATATGAGGTCAGTATGGTGATGGACCCAATGTGCAATGGCATCTATGATGGCATAGATTTTACCCTGAATGGTTAGAATTGAGGAAATCAAGACTTTCTATGGGTTTCATGGGTTTAAATCCCAGATATGAGGTATACAGTAGATGAGGATGAACCCAACATGTATTGGCATCACAAATTGTACTCGATTGACAAGATCAAGTCTTTCGGTTGTATTTTTGGGGGGAATTAAATCCTAGTTATGATGTCTATATGGTGATGTTCCAAATATGCATTGGCATGGTATATTTAACCCCAAATGGGTTGAGGAAATCAAGTCTTTCTGTGTTTTATGGCAGGGTTTAAATCTTAGATATGAGGTCCAATATGGTGATGCACCCATTGTGGACTTTATACCAGTATCTGATCACAGAAAGCAATTCAAACTGCATGTTTCACTATAGAAGTGAACTATATGAAGGAAAATACTGCATGTTTTCTTCAAAAAGCTTAACGTCTTTATGATTACTATGGTGAAATACTGCATTTTTCACCATTGCAGTCCCCTTTAGGGAGAAAAAGGCATAGACCGATAGTTAGAAATAGATAGATTCATCAAATTACAAGATTAAAAAAAACATAATTTAGGATTTTATTTGTGCTCAAATGGTCACAGGTAATTTTACAGGAGGGTTAAATGTGGGGGTTGTCCATATTTGAACAAGCAAACATAAACACAACACACTTTTTTAACAGTGTATAGTGCCCATATTCAAACATTGAAGTCTGACCAATGGGATAGAGCAAGTATATTAACCCAGAATCTCACTCCAGTCTCTTTTTTTATTCCTCAGATGGGTGGGCTACATGTACCCTGGCTACCGCGGCCGGCAGTTTGTGTTTGAACATGGCGACTACAAACACTGGAACGACTGGGGAGCCACAGAACCACAGCTGCAGTCCGTCCGGCGTGTGCGGGATATGCAGTGGCACAAACGGGGCTGTTTCACCGTCCCCGTTCCCGACCCGGCTCCCAAACCCAACCCGAACCCCAACCCCAATCCAAACCCCAATCCAAACCCAAACCCCAATCCCAATCCTGCGCCCAATCCTGCGCCCAATCCAGCCCCTGCTCCCGCTCCCCCTGCCCCATCTGCCACGGCTGCCAGCAGCTGAATAGCTAATAATAATAATCCCATGACCCTGCGCCTGCTCAGAGGGCCACGAAGAAAGCTGGAAAGCAAAAGTGACTGCCTTGACTCTTGTGTGTCTATCATTGGAAATAAAGGCCTCGGCCCTGGTTTGATCTCTGACTTTCGGCTTGTGTCTGATTTTATTTGCTTAGACTCTAAGGGTGTCACACTAGGCTGTCCAAACCATGCCTGAGCACATTTGACCCCCATTTCCTAGTTCGTTTGACAAGTGTAAGTGCCCCTGAATTAGACCCAGGCGCAGTTCAGTTGGCCAGCCCTGGTCGGGTTGAAAGAGGTCGCAAACCTCTTGCTGCACGTCAACTGCACCTTCAGTAAACCTCCTAATACCTGCAGCACGAGGACTTTATGATCATTTATGAGCGTCAAAAGATTTGACTGTGTGTCATTGCTTCTCAAACGACTAGAAATAATACAAAACAATAGAACTAAAGCAATCTCCACTGTGCTGAGCGAGAGTGCTTCATTATTTTACATTGTTTTATTGTTTTTACATATGAGAGGCCATACAAAATCCTCCAAATGTCATTTACAGCAGAACAAAACATTCTGTTAAATCACTTTCTGACCCCATCACAATTTACCCCCCCCTGTACTTTTCAAAGTTTACTAAAAATAAAACAAATGCAAACTAAGTGCATTTCCTTCAAGTTCTTAGAGCAGCTCATTGTAGTATTGGTAACCTAGCAACCAACAGTAAACAAAGCAAGCATAATGGAGACAGCCGGTCAGGGGGGTGTAATGTTCGATACGTCAGAGTTTATTCGACAAATGTGTATCTATATTTTAATTACATTACAATATTGGGTCACACTTTATTTTGATGGTCTGTTTGTTGAATTTAAGTTACATTGCAACTATTTCTGATTTGATTATAAGTAGACTGTTAGGTTGGGGTTAAGGTTAGTGTAAGTTGACATGTACTTGCAAAGTTTCTTATAGTCAGTTAAATGTCTGTTGAATGTCTGTATCAACACATATTAAGTAGACAGTGTATTAATACTCAAGTGGACCATCAGAATAAAGTGTAACCCAACAATGATGCAGTAAAAGTAACCTTATAAAATTTCAATCGTCAAATTAACCTTCAACGAATATTTATCAATGGCTGAAAAACACTACCCACATAGCAAAATTTTCTCAATCAGGTTTGGCTTGGCCCACATGCTGCAGTGAATTATGGTACATGACTGGACCAAATCTGACTTCCAGACAAGGGCCAAACATGGGCCATATCTGGGCCAAGACTCAGCCAAGTTAATAACTCATAACTGGGCCTGAACTGGGCCAGATAGGTTGGTGTGTAACGATTGCAATGAAATTGATAAACCCTTGAAGCATTGCGCTGTAGGCACTCTATGGGCGTGCTTTTTCTCAAAGTGACCTGATTGGTAGAATTTTTGATATATTTTAAAATGTGGGTCAAGACCAAACTTACATGGCCCACAGATCAATTTTTTAAATCTGGGCCAAATCCTACATTTTACATCTGGCTCAAATCTTGTGTGCTGCCTTAAAGACTGTGCCACCTCTGCAAAACCCAGGCCATGTTTGGCCCACATGCTGTATGCCAGTCCGGATGAATGCCTGCTGTGCCAGCTTTATGCTAAATCTGGGCCTGAATTGTTTGATACTTGCGTAGCTGTGCACCCCATTGTGTTATCATACAGGTTCATCCAGATCGCTCCCCAGTGGTGAATCACTGAACAGGCGTTTACCTGATATCAGATTTACGAGTTTGTACGTCACTGATACGTCACGATTTAACAAACAATACTGAAGCAAAATGCTGCGTCCCAATTCGCATACTATCCGTCCTAAATAGTATGTGAAAATAGAATTAGTATGTCCCAAATCATAGTATGTTGAAAAGAGCAGGGTCGTAGCAACCTCACTTTTAGAAACAGACCATTTAGAAACATGATTCAGGGGCGTCACTAGACCCCGTTTACTGGTGCACGAGCCCCAGTTAAAAATCGCCAATGCCCCAGTAAATGCTTTGAGATACGATCTGCTTTATCTACTTTTATATGGAAGTGTATTTATGAGTGGTAATCCCAAATTAAGACGTTATTCTCCATGTGCAACCGAACCATTCAAAGAGAAACCTGAGGCATGCGTGCTGATAACCATACTCGCCCGTCTCAAGCACTGGTCCAGCTTCACTCTGAGGCTCTGCTCCCAGTTTGAATCCCGGTGAATACACGCCAAAAAAGTACACGCTACTCATGGTTAGTAAAACCGGCGTAACAGCCTTTTATTTAGATGTGTCGGCACACAGTGAGTTTCGCGAATGGACAAAACTAAAGTTTAAATAATATGATGGTGATCTTATTTAGATTAAGCATGGCTCCGGATAGATTTCTTTTGTATGAAGTTACAAGGAGGGATGATGATAAAACTCGGCCATGTGTCAAGTCTACAACAACAGATAATTCTATAAAACATCTTTTTGTATTCCATAAAGTAGTCTATAACAGTGGTTCTCAAACTTTTTTCACCAGGTACCAGTGAAAAACTGAAGTACAGTAGCGCAATAGGCCTAATGAAGCAGCTACAGCACTGCACAGTTCAAAAATGAGGCAGATTAATTCTTATAATTAAGAATATTTATTATTATCAGCCACTTAAATAAAAAGTTTTATTTTAAGCTTATTAAAATTAATTTACTGATCACGTCTGTATTATCGTATGCCTCAAAGGCTTAAGTGTGTTTTTTTTTTTTTTTACTTTAATTATTCCGCGATAACTCCGCGTACCACTAGAAGGAAGCCTGTGTACCACTAACGGTATGTGTACCACAGTTTGAGAACCACTGGTCTATAGAATATAATTCTAATGATACTAGTATTAACGCAAAATATTTCCTAAATGATCTTAGCTCTTAGCATCACTCCAGTTGTGTCTTTACATTGTTTTCCAGGTTTGGATTTATATCTGTTATTTATTTAAAATAACAATTGTATTATAATAATAATACTTATACTGTATATTCACCCAACCACAAACACACACACACTTTTAAAATGTCCGCTACGCCCCAGGAAAAGAGTATGCCAAACATTCCCGTATGGTTTACTATTTCCGGTCAAAATTTGAAGTGTAGTGCACGTGAATTCAATTAGAACTACAAACCCGGATGAAAAGTGTAAACAAACTACAAACATGATGGACGCTCAAGACCGACCAAGTCAAGTAGAGAGGCTTCGGTAAAGATGTTTGTATGACTGTTATGGCCCGTTTCCACTGAGTGGTACGGTACGGTACGGTACGGTTCGGTACGCTTTTAAGGCCGTTTCCACTGTCTAAAAGCGTACCGAACCGAACCGTACCGTACCCCTTTTTGGTCACCCTTTCGAAAGGGTACCAAACCCAGAAAGCGTGCTGTAAGGCGGAGCTACACGCGCAGCTGAACGCCATTGGCTTACAGAGTGACGTCATTTGCTCACGCAACAAGCAGAATGAAAACAAAAGACCCGCCATGTTTAGTACACAGCCGAGAGACAATGGTCCGAAATAATATCAGCATATAATAACGAGCCATGGTCCACCCGAGCTTAAACAAACATTGTCGTCGTCTTGAACGGCCACAGAGCTGAGAGAAGAGCAGATTGTTATGGGTTACGAGCCCATAAGCGCGAGGGCGAGTGCTTTCGCTTTGTCGCTAGCGATCGCGTGCGCGTCAATATTTAAAATAACAAAGATCTTAACCTGGATTATTATCAACTGGGAATGACTGAGTTACTCTCTAACGAGAGAATAATGACGGAGAGGCTGCATGTACTGGTGAAGATTACAGACACAGATGAGAGGTTTGCACAGACGGGGCTCTATTTCGTTTTGTTTTTGAACCTAAATGAGGCATACATGTCTGCTGTGTGCAGTTTTTCTGTAATTTGGTAACATCGGAGACTGTGTACGGGCTGTGTGTTCATATATGCTGCATTTATTTATTTATTTGATATAATCGCGGACCGTAGGCTATTTCTCATCAATGATCTGCAGTTATAATCAGATCATGTTCAGTCAGTAATGACATTTGTACACCAGTGTTTGTGTGTATAATAAAGCATCTGTTTTGTAAGAAGTGCTTCTCGTATGATTTTTGAACGACCCATAAAGCTTTACTGTAGACATGTCCTCGAGGGAAAATGACGTCGACAAACTTTCTGTCGTACACCACGCCCATCAAAAGAGTACCCTTTTGCAGTGGAAACGCAAGCCTGATAAAGGTGACCCGTACCGACCCGTACCGTACCGTACTGTACCACTCAGTGGAAACGGGCCATTAGTAAATATCTAGCCCACTGGAGAATATTTAAATGGTGTTGTCTGTGTTATATTTCATCTGCAACAACAATACTGAACTTATATAAAGACGTGCTTGGACATTAACGTCCGAGTGCAGAATTATCCAAACACCTGAGGAGATTTCTCTGCATGAAAGACTCGTGAATGGGAGATTATCCTGCTGCTGCTTCTCCAATAAGGTAGGACATTAAATACGACAGAAATGTGGATGATTGACAGCTCTTAACTAAGCAACACAACGATCTTATAACGAGGAAGTAGTATGTCCTAAAGCTTGCATATTCTTCTTTTACACACTTCAAAGTATATTTTTCCTTCCCAAAATAAGTACATAGAGAGAGAGAGAGCGAGCGAGAGAGAGGTTTTAGATATAGTGCAAGACAGTGAACCTAAAAGCCGCGTTATTTTAGCTCAACATACAAGGATATTTTTGATTAAGGTGTGTTAAAAACAGGGTCGTGGATGCAACATAACTCCAGTAGAGGTCAGTAATACTTTATTTAAAAAAATAACCAACAGTTCATTCATTCATTCATTCACTCATTCATTTTCTTTTCAGCTTAATCCATATATTTACCACAGCGGACTGAACCCCCAACTTATCCAGCATATGTTTTACACAGCGGATGCTCTTCCATCACTGGGAAACATCCACACACACTCATTCGCACTCATACACTACTGACAATTTAGCCTACCCAATTCACCTATACCACATGCCTTTGGATTTGTGGAGGAAACCTGTACACAACCATGGGAGAACATGCAGCCGAGGCTTGAACCAGCGACCTTCTTGCTGTGAGACGATCATGCTACTCGCTCATAACCAACAGTTACTTTTGCTAAAACAGATAATATGTGGTAGCAGAACCACGGTGGACTAGTGGTAATGTAATGAGGTCATGTGTTTTTTGTAGAGTAATGTACAACAGCAACACATCATCCATCACAATATGGGACAATATCTGTTTCATAATATGCTTGGAATTCTGAGAACTTGGCAACACTGGGCTTAGATTTGTTGGTTGTCCATTACATTTAAACTAAAAAGGATGGAAAATGTGCTAACGTATTTAGCTCATGGCTTAAGAATATGCCTGTCTCTGAAAAAACATCTGAAACCAAAAGATCTTGTAAAAAGGATAGAAAATATTTGTAAAGTCATAATAATTAAAAATAATCATAATTAACAGTTCAAAATTATAATTAGAAAAAATGTAAAATCATTTTCTGTTAAAATAGTAATTAACAACTGGGTGTCATGGTAGCAAAGTGGGTAGCACGATCGACTCACAACAAGAAGGTCGCTGGTTCGAGCCCAGGCTGGGCCAGTTGGCATTTTTGTGTGGAGTTTGCATGTTCTCCCCATGTTGGTGTGGGTTTCCTCCGGGTGCTTCGGTTTCCCCCACAAGTCCAAAGACATGCGGTACAGGTGAATTGGGTAAGCTAAATCGTTCGTATTGTGTGAATGTGAATGCAAGAGTGTATGGATGTTTCCCAGTGATAGGATGCAGCTGGAAGGGCATCCGCTGCGTAAAACCTATGCTGGATAAGTTGGCGGTTCAGTCCACTGTGGCGACCCCAGATTAATAAAGGGACTAAGCTAAAAATAAATAATGTATAACGATCCAACTGAAAAATAACAGAAATTGAATGATAAATCACAAATTCTAATATAATTATTAATCTAATATATATAAGCTAAAATGATTAAACTAGCAAACTAACTAATGTTTAAGAAACTCAGACTTTAAAATAAGGTTAGGAGTTGAAAAACAACTAAAAACAATATGAAAAAAAATATTTTTAAATAATTAAAAAAATATTTCATTATTATAATTAGAAATAATCATAATTAAGGGTGCAACGGTGGTGTAGTGGGTAGCACGTTCGCCTCACAGCAAGAAGGTCGCTGGTTTAAGCCTCGGCTGGGTGAGTTGGCATTTCTGTGTGAAGTTTGCATGTTCTCCCTGTGGTCGTGTGGGTTTCCTCTGGGTTTCCCCCACAATTCCAAAGACGTGGTGTGGGTGAATTGGGTAAGCTAAATTGTCCGTAGTGTATGGATGTGTATGGATGTTTCCCAGAGATGGGTTGCAGCTGGAAGGGCATCCTCTGCGTAAAACATGCTGGATAAGTTGGTGGTTCATTCCGCTGTGGCGACCTCAGATTAATAAAGGGACTAAGCCGAAAAGAAAATGAATGAATGAATAATCATAATTAACTGTTCAAAATAATAATTAAAATTATAAACTGTAAAATAACTAGTAAACTAATCAGACTTTAAAATACAATTAGCAACAACTAAAAACCATATTTAAAAATCAACTTAAAAACAATAATATATAATTAGCAGTATTATTTTAAACCACACGATTAGTACAAATGTAACCTGTTTATCAGTAAATATCTACTAGCTAGATTTTTTCAACACATTTCTAAACATAATCTCCGATTTCTTTTTTTATCTTTGTCATGTTGACAGCAAATAATATTCTTTCAGACACTTCTATAGACCTTAAAGTGACATTTAAATGCTTAACTGGGTTAATTAGGTTAAAGTTAGGGCAATTAGGTCATTGTGTAACATTGGTTTATTCTGAAGACAGTCGGAAACAAATATTGCTTAAGGGGGCTATTAATATTGACCTTAAAATTATTTTAATAATTTAAAGCTGCATTTATTTTAGCCGAAATAAAACAAATAAAACTTTCTACAAAAGAAAAATATTATCAGACACACTGTGAAAAATCCCTTGCTCTGTTAAACATCATTTGGGAAATATTTGAATTAGGAAAATAAAATCACAGGAGGGCGAATAATTCAGCTGTAATATGTAAAGTTTCCTTCATCAGAATATCTATGTTTAGTTGATGTTAATGTGTGGATCTGGTGTGCTAAGCTCACAGGTATGCCACGGATCGGCAGTTTGTACCGGTAGTGGAAGCTTGCCATTTTTTTCCCCCCTCATCATTTCACAGTGCCAAACCATGCCAAGTCCAGGCTTGCCTACATCAGACTGCAGTTATTTCATTAGTTGTCATTTTTGCAGGCTGCCAGGCTTTTGTTCTGCGTTCACATGATTCAGCTGAACTCCTGCCAAGAGCCACGACTTACAAAGAGACGGAAAGACATAAAGAGGATGAAAGAAAAGAGAAAAAAACACACATGCACACAAGTACAGACCACACTCGCTTATTCATATACAACCTGAGAGGAGAAATGATAGAAATAAGAAGGCAACTATAAAAATCAAGCAAAACCATTCGCAACTCGTTTTACTTTCATGTTCAGATGCTTTTTTTTTGTCAAACAAGGTATTTACTCGTCAGAAAGCATAGGATGTTTCAATGATATAAAATATATATAATAATACTTCTAAAATAATAATAGAAAAAATATATTTAAAATAGTATATTTTATATTTAATAATATAAAAAAAGTATATAATATATTGTCAAGGGTAGCACGGTGGCTCAGTGGTCAGCACTGTTGCCTCATAGAAAGAAGGTCGCTGGTTTGAGTTCCGGCTGGGCCAGTTGGCATTTCTGTGTGGAGAAATTTCTGTGGTTCTCCCCGTGTTGGTGTGGGTTTTCTCCGGGTGCTCCGGCTTCCCCCACAGTCCAAACACATGCGCTATAGGGGAATTGGATTAACTAAATTGGCCATAGTGTATGAGTGTGTGTGTGAATGTGAGAGTATATGGGTGTTTCCCATTAGTGGGATTTGGCTGGAAGGGCATCTGCTGTGTAAAACATATGCTGGAATGGTTGGTGGTTCATTCCGCTGTGGTGACCTCTGATAAATAAAGGACTAAGCTGATGGAAAATTAATGAATGTATATATTGTCTAAACTCCAAAAGGTGCAACAATTATAGGGGCTTATGACATAAAATAACTACAGTATTTGGTGATGTTGATGCTGTTAAACGATTAATTGCGATTAATCGCATCCAAAATAAAAGTTTTCACTTGCATAATGTCTAAGTACTCACAGTGCGTTAATATAAATGTAAAAATAAATATAACATACTATATATATATATAATTTTATATAATTTATACAACAGTTCTGTCTGGTACTTGAATCTGATTGGCTGATAGCCATGCAGTTCTGCCAGTAACAGCACTCCCGGATAACCACCTGCATTCAGCAACAAGCAGAGATAACAAATATTGCAGCTGTTAGACAACATAATGTACCTTTGAGGCTTTTTCAGTCAAGAATGTAGTTGTTTAGATTGCAACTATGCAGTTTAGTTATAAGGACAGTGCCTATTTTAAATATTTATAGTTTCTGAGAAACATTAGCCCGTGTTTGTTGTTCTGTCTGGTATGTTCATCCATGAGATGGTCACAGAGAAGCGTATTAAGCCCTAAGAGAAAACGGCGTAATTTTAAACTACAGCTGATCAAATCATTATTAAATATGTAAGTGACACTCTCTCTTTTGTATGTTGTAGTGCTGTATTTATACCATAGGAATATTGTGATCTTCCGATGGCAACAGAGAAATACTGGAAGATCTCTGTAGACTGATGGCATTTCATGCCGTTCAGCCTTATAATCTTAAAATGTGAGCAAAATAACCTGTTTTGTCATCACTTTAGACATTACGCTAGAGAATCATTCAAACACTAGCTCTAAAGTGACGTTGGTGAATTAATAACAGCTTCTGCTGTTCTGACGTCAGCTGCAGATGTGAATGAATGGCAGAAGAAAGTAGTTCTTCTTACAAAAGGTCTCTGTGTTTGATTTTCTTTTTTTAAACACTTCATTACGCCATTTATCTGTTGTATAAACGCAATATCACACTCGTAGCAGTGCGATATGGCTGTATATCGTTACTGGTGGGACACGAAGGCACTCTGCCTGTGGCCTCGTGCCAACGCACGCCTCCCATCAGTGCTGATATACAGCCATATTGCACTGCTACTCGTGTGATATTACCCATAAATATCTTTACGCCCATTTTGTGAGTAAATATGCACAGTACACATATGTAACTTGTGCAAACCCAAGCTTTTATTTTGGATGTAATGTAAACAAATATTTATATGTAAAAAAAATATGCTTAAATCTGAAAAAAAAAATCTAATAATTACAAAAAAAATACATTTATTTCAATAGATGTGTTATGATTATCAGTGATCTGGCGGTTGCAGATCGCTAATGGAATACAAATCTGCTGGTCTATGGACTACATATCCAGTCATCCAACACACACACACACACACACTCACATGCTCCAAGTCACTACTTATTGGACAATCACAGCTGAAGCCACTCATGAACTGATTGCAGGGACTATAAAGTGAGCACACAAACACACAGATGTTGCTGAGTCTTGTAAACTGTATACTGTGAGCATTACGACGTGGTTTCCTTGCCTTGTCTTTCCGTGTTTTATCCTAGCCATGTTGTATTGTTTTTCTCTGTCTGCTGCCTGCCCTCTGACCACTCGCCTGTATATTTGACTATGACTCTGGCTTACCTGCATACATCTGTTTACCCCTGTATTGACCATTGCTTGCCTGACTTCTCTAATAAATCTGCATTTAGATCCGCAAGTCTGCTCTCAGCATCTGCTTCACAACAATATGATTAAAACAACCAATTCAGATTCGTTATTTATATACATTTTAACATATTTTAAAAAAAAATGTATTTATTTGAATGACTTCAGAATGAACAAATAAACAAACAGTCAACGTAACAAACAAACAACCTAACTTTCTAACTATATAACTAATTAATTCCTTTATGAAGTAATACAATATGTTTGGAAAAATTAAATAATGCATTTTTTTATGAAACAGTCTAAAAACAAACAAAATAATATGTAATTTTGTTTAATTAAGAAATACAAGAGCAAAAAAAATAAGCATAAAACAAATACTATAATATACAATACTATAGTAATTCATTGTAAATACTAGTGTTTTTGATCTCTGTAGTAAAGTACTGGAATTAATCTGTAATCAGTAATTCAATAGTTGCTGTGGTAACACAACAGGCATATGTAAACAAATCTTTTACTCCGTGAACACTCAGCAACTTCTTGCACCACAGTTTCCTTTTTCGATTGTCTACAGCAGGGCTAAAAGTTGTATCTGAGTACAAGTATCTTGGTGTTTTGATAGACTCAAAACTATCATTTAAGTCACAGGTTAAAAAGGTGAGTAGCCGTGTCAGATTCAGTTTGGCAAATTTCAGATTTATTCGTGATCAGATGTCTTGTGAGGCCGTCCTATTATCACTCCATGATCATATCTCATATCACTTATTGTTTAACCACTTGGTCCCAAGCTAGCATTACTACTTTGAAGCCACTTGAATCATTGTACAAACAAGCCCTAAAAACCCTTGACAAGAAGTCAGTTCAATTTCACCATTGTTCAGTATTAAAAAAATATAATCTGCTTAGTTGGGAAAATTTAATTAAATACGTACATATTTGTTTAATGTTTAAGACTTTACATAACCCGACTTTACCACTAAATCAGTTTGTGAAAGTTAGAACGACTGCTCACAGAACTACTAGAGGTGGTGAAACAGGGGATTGCATTATTCCTCTCAAAAAAAATAAGTATTTAGTCAGTCAGTATTTTCAGCGAAAGCTGCTAGAGAATGGAACTCCATCCCACCAACAATTAGAAGATCACTTACTCTTCGTTCTTTTCAGTTTCATGTTAAAAATTGGTTATTGACAAATCAGCGTTGTGAGCATTAGTGCTGTATTTCTTGACACTTATTTGTATTTTTTATTCATGGCATTTGTCTTCTTCTGCTGCCATCAATCTGTTTCTGATTTTTATTCTTTTTACTGTATTTTATATATGCTAATGTATTCTATGTTATTATGCTGTGTATGCTTCTATTTTAGGTGTGACTTTTTCAACATTCTGTTAGTAGTCTACAGATGAAAAATAGCCATTCTTGGCTAATTCTGGCACATTTTACAGTAATGTTTATTAATGTGCATTGACCCTGTAAACAAATAAACTAAAATAAAAAAAAAAAAAAAAAATCAACCCTGTTTCTAGAGATCTACCTTCCTGCAAAGTTCTTCTCCAACCCTGATCATACACACCTGAACCAATTAAATAGGACCTGAACAGCACTTGATAATTACAGGCAGGTGTGTTTGATATGGGTTGCAACTGAAACCAGCAGGAAGGTAAATCTCCAGCACCCCTGGTCTACAGCATTGTTTCTGAACCACGTTCCTCGAGGACCACCAACACTGCATGTTTTGGATGTCTCCATTGTCAGTCACACCCATTACAGGTCTTTCAGTCTCTGCTAATGAGCTGATGATCTGATACAGGTTTTAGGGTGTTTGGTTAAGGAGACATGTAAAATGAGCAGAGCTGGTGGTCCTCCAGAAACATGGTTGAGAAACTCTGGTCTACGGAACAAACCATCACTATACAATTACTTGTCTAACTACCCTAATTTGCCTAGTTAACCTAATTAATATTGAACTTTAAGCTGAATACTATCTTGAAAAATATCTAGTCAAATATTATGTACTGTCATCATGGCAAAGATAAAAGAAATCAGTTATTAGAAATGAGTTATTAAAACTATTATGTTAAGAATTGTTGCAAAAAATCTCTCCGTTAAACAGAAACTAAGGAAAAATATAAAATAATATGATGATAAAATGATTTTGACTTCAACTGTATACTAATAAATTATATGTATCTTTTAAATGACTGGATATTTTTTTCTGATAGTGCTGCAGAATGCTGAAAACTGAAAAAGCAGAGCAGACATTTAATGTTTATTCAAATGAGTTATAAATAAGCACATGTTTTAGCTCTGTGTCAGTTTAAGAGGAAGATGATTTCATGTGGAAACTGCAGTTCCTAAAAACAGCAGAAGAACAAACATGTCACATTTTCAGTGACTCTATTTCTGAATCAAAGCGGGTTTTTTGACATGTTTCCCCAGGGGCCTCTAATAACCCTATTCTTTCATTTTTCATTTGCTTGTTTCTTATCTTCCGGTTTCAGACGTTTCTGAGTGATCAAGGTCATTTGAGTTTATTTGGTCAGTCTGGGGAGAAGGGTATAAACGGAGCCAGCTCCAAGTGGGTGGGACTCGAGTTCCAAGTGGGCTATTCAAACCTGGAGTTTTTATTTATTTAATGTCTTGTACATGACACGGAGCCCAATATTGTGCTTTATGACTGTTCACACCTTCCCCAACATCACAGTAATCTGTTGTGTTTTATTAATGTCTACTACACCTACCCCAACCTCACAATATCCTGTTGTGTTTTATCAGCGTCTAATACACCTACCCCAACCCTAAACCCAACCTCACAGCAACCTGTTGTGTTATATTAACGTCTACTACACCTACCCCAACCCTAACCCCAAGCTTACAGTATCCTGTTTTTATGCTTTATTAATGTCTACTACACCTACCCCAACTTAAACCCAACCTCACAGAAACTGTTGTGCTTTATTAATGTCTACTACACCTACACCTACCCCAACCCTAAACCCAACCTCTCAGTAACCTATGGTGCTTTGTTAATGTCTACTACACCTACCCCAACCCTAAACCCAACCTCACAGTAACTTGTTGTGCTTTGTTAATGTCTACTACACCTACCCCAACCCTAAACCCAACCTCACAGTAACCTGTTGTGTTTTATCAACGTCTACTACACCTACCCCAACCCTAAACCCAACCTCACAGTAACCTGTTGTGTTTTATTAAGGTCTACAGCTAACCCAACCCTAAACCCAACCTCACAGTAACCTGATGTGTTTTATCAACGTCTACTACACCTAAACCCAACCCTAAACCCAACCTCACAGTAACCTGATGTGTTTTATCAACGTCTACTACACCTACCCCAACCCTAAACCCAACCTCACAGTAACCTGTTGTGTTTTATCAACATCTACTACACCTAAACCCAACCCTAAACCCAACCTCACAGTAACCTGTTGTGTTTTATCAACGTCTACTACACCTAAACCCAACCCTAAACCCAACCTCACAGTAACCTGATGTGTTTTATCAACGTCTACTACACCTACCCCAACCTTAAACCCAACCTCACAGTAACTTGTTGTGTTTTATCAACGTCTACTACACCTACCCCAACCTTAAACCCAACCTCACAGTAACTTGTTGTGTTTTATCAACGTCTACTACACCTAAACCCAACCCTAAACCCAACCTCACAGTAACCTGTTGTGTTTTATCAACGTCTACTACACCTACCCCAACCCTAAAACCAACCTCACAGTAAACTGTTTTGTTTTATTAACATCTACACCTACCCCAACCCTAAACCTAACCTGTTGTGTTTTATTAATGTCTACTACACTTACCCCAACCCAGGGCTTCATTTTTGAAATCTGATCCGGTATCTTATTCTACCCATCCCCCTCTTTAACCGCCCTCCTCCCCTATCCGCTGTTCACTTTCACTTTCTTCCTCAACTCCCCAACCCTCTTCACTTTCGTACACGACACCCAAACCCCCGCTCTTCACTTTCGTCCACGACACCTCTCTATCCTCTAGTAACATGCCGGATCCATTATCCCGATCTGTTCCGGGACCTCGCAATTCACAAATTAAGCACTGCCCCAACCTTACAGTAGCCTGTTGTGTTTTATTAACATCTACACCAGGGATCACCAAACTTGTTCCTGGAGGTCCGGTGTCCTGCAGATTTTAGCTCCCACCCTAATCAAACACACCTGAACAAGCTAATCAAGCTCTCACTAGGTATATTTGAAACATCCAAGCAGGTGTTTTGAGACAAGTTGGAGCTAAACCCTGCAGGACACCGGACCTCCAGGACTGAGATTGGTGATCCCTGGTCTACACCTTCCCTAACCCGAAACCCAACCTCACAGTTACCTGATGTGTTTTTTGTCATATCTGCACCACCTACACCACCTAAACCCAACCCACTTGGAGGTCTCCGGGCTGCAGCAAAACCTACTTGAGTGTGGGGCTCAAAATATTTTCTTGCTCCTCCAGCAGGTTTCATCAGCAAGTTGTGAAATTATGAAATTAAGCCTCTGTTTAAAGGAAATTAGTCTCTAGGCTTTAATTTGAGATGTGATGCACACAGCTTCACTCACAGCTTAACTATCCTTCACTTGCATATGAAAGTGTTTACCATGCACTGAAACATGACAAAACCAGAGGTCAGAGAAGAAATGGTAGTTTGTTCCTTGCTGCTGTCACCACTGGCTTGCTTGGTTGGGATTTGTGGAGTTGCGCATAAATGGATTTGCTCTTCAGTGTTTGGACTTTCAGCAGTGAAATTTAAACCACACTGAACTGAACTAAACTGAACCTCAATTCTGAAAGCTGGACTGACACTGTTTCAAATTACTACAACTTCTGTGTTAATGAATGTGAATAGAATGCTGACAAAGGAGTGCGGATCCAAATGCAGGGTTTATTTGGAAAATGGGCAGGCAAGCCATAGTCAACACAGGAACAAACAGATCCAGAGTCATGGTCATACAACAGGCATATGGGCAAAAGGCAGGAGGCAGACAGGAAAAAACAATAAAACAAGGCAAGGGTCTTGCAAGGCAAGGAAAAAGCGTTGTATTGTTCACACTACAGCTAAACAAGACTCATTGCATGTGTGTGTGTGTTTGTGTGTGCTGTATAAATATTCCTTGTAATCAGTCTGTAACTATCCTCAGGCTGTGTGTGTGCAATCAGTGGAATCTGGAACAGGTGCGTGTATGCGGTGCATGACTGGATCTGTAGTCCATATAAAGGCGGATTAATTCTATGGCGATCTGTGTGTTTACCAGTGATCTACAAGCATTAGATCGTTGGTGATTGTGACAGTTAAGCTGTTTTGACCCAAACTACATTGTAAAATCGCTTTAGAAATAAAGATGAATTGAATTGAATTGAACTGAATTAAATAAACACTGAGACATTTTCATTCATTTTCTTTTCGGCTTAGTCCCTTTATTAATCAGGGGTCACCACAGCGTAATGAACCACCAACTTATCTAGCATATGTTTTACGCAGTGGATGCCCTTCCAGCCGCAACCCATCACTGGGAAACACCCTTGCATTTACACACATACACTACAGAAAATTTAGCTTGCCCAACTCACCTATACCACATGTCTTTGGACTGTGGGGGAAACCGGAGCACCTGGAGGAAACCCACGCCAACACAGGGAGAACATGCAAACTCCACACAGAAATGGCAACTGACCCAGCTGGGGCCAATTCAAATACAATTTTAATGGTGAAATTAGTAAATAATAACACTTTGAAGTGAATTTCCCAAAACTGCCAATATTAAATCCTTGCCTTGATGATGTTTTGTGTGTGTGTGCAGGAATAGCACATGCTCGTGCTCACATTCCTGACCATGTTCTCCTGCAGTGCTGAAGCCGTCGCTCACTTCACTTCACACACGTGCAGATGAATGTGTGAATTCAGAGTGTGTTCAGAGGATTCCCAGAGACCCTGCAGCTTTCAGCAGCCCGTTCACAGCTGTCGAAACATGGAAATCCCAGTGTCTAATGACAGCCAACAGCTCCTCACAACTCACACACACACACAAACTTGTACAGTATACATGGTTTACAGGGACACTCCATAGCCATAATGTGTTTTGTACATTAAAAGCAGGTTGTTATGTCCACTGTAAAAAAAATACTGTAAAAATTATAGTAACTTACTGGTATTTTTGGTTTATGCACTGTAAATTCAATTTACTGTAATATTTACTGTAACTTACTGGCAGTTTTGAACCGTAAATTTACAAGCACACTGTACATTAATAAGTGCAACTTACTGTAAAACTTACAGTAACTTAATGACAATTTTGGTTGCCAGGAGTACTGTAAATTTACAAGCACACTGTAAATTAGTAATTACAATTTACTGTAATATTTACAGTAACTTACTGCTAATTTGTTCACCAGTAGGATTGTAAATTTGCAAGCGCACTGTACATTAATTTTTTCAATTTACTGTAATATTTACCGTAACTTAATTGACATTTTGGAATGTAAATTTACTAGCGCACTGTACATTAATAATTACAATTTACTGTAACATTTACAGCAGCTTACTGGCAATTTAGAACGGTAAATTAACAAGTGCACTACATTAATAATTGCAACTTACTGTAAAATTTACAGTAACTTAATGGACATTTTGGAATGTAAATTTACAAGCTCACTGTACATTAATAATTACAATTTACTGTAACATTTACACAGGAACTGTCCACTCAATATAGTGTAAAATGGTCACAAATTACTGTGTAACTTGTAGAAATATCTTCTATGCAACACTTTAATAATAGTGTACTTACATGGTAACTCCACAGGAACGGTCCACAATATAAGGTTTAAAATAAAATTCATATTCGTTTCGGCGTAGTCCCTTTATTACTCTGGGGTCGCCACAGCGGAATGAACCGCCAACTTATCCAGCATATGTTTTACACAGCGAATGCCTTTCCAGCTGTAACCCATCTAAACCCAAAAGAAAATGAATGAATGTATGAACAGTAATTTGTGACCATTTTACACTTTATATTGAGTGGACAGTTCCTGTGGATTTACTATGTAATTACACTGGTATCACAAGGTGAAACCTTCTAACGCAGCATTAGTTCTGCCATACAGTGTTCACAAGTACATGATCTGCAGACAGGTGTGGAAGTGGGAAAACATCTGCAAGTTCATATTGTTGTTACACAATGCACCTACATAACTCTTGTTACAGATGTGTACTTTCCTAGTGTTGTTACCAATGTACTGTTACACATTAGTACTTACACATACTATTCAGTGGGTTGTTACATGAGTGTAGTTACACCAGTATTACACAAGTAAATATTATGTACCAGTCTGTACATACACTGTAGTTACATACTACTTACACATCTAATTACCATGTAAGTTCACAGGTATAAGCGACACTTAATATAAAGTGGGACTCAACTTTGTCATTGTAAACCACATAGTCTTACACGCACATGCACAGTGTTCAACATCATCATTATTTAAAGCATTAAATATGATGTGAATGGTATTGACTTTGACCTTCTTTCTATAGTAACTATAATAATTCATTGCATTATCTATAATCTAATGATGAAGCTGTTGTGCAGGGCTCTGATGACTTGA
>CAIGQQ010027880.1:36864-84057 GCA_903798035.1 Danio albolineatus
TCTATAATCTAATGATGAAGCTGTTGTGCAGGGCTCTGATGACTTGATCTCTGTGTAATGTAAAGGTTGATGTGGTATATATGGCATGGATGATATATGGTGACACATCTGGTATTAATGCTGTCCAGATGAGATTAACACATGGGAAAGAGAAGGAAATACAGTTACTCACGCACACACACACACACACACACACACACACACACACACACACACACACACACACACACAAATTTACAGTACATTTATTAATTTTGTATTTTGAAAAATTATGGACACTTAATATTAGCACTTTATTAGTACTTCATATCAATTAATGAAATTATATATATATATATATATATATATATATAGGTGCCACGGAAGGTCGCTGGTTCGAGCCACAGCTGGGTCAGTTGGCATTTCTGTGTGGAGTTTGTATGTTCTCCCCGTGGTTGCGTGGGTTTCCACCGGGTGCTCTGGTTTCCCCAACAAGTCCAAAGACATGTGGTATAGGTGAATTGGGTAAGCTAAATTGTCCGTAGTGTATGAGTGTGAATGAGAGTGTATGGATGTTTCCCAGAGATGGGTTGCAGCTCGAAGGGCATCCGCTGCGTAAAACAACATGCTGGATAAGTTGGCGGTTCACTGGGAAACACTTATACGCACTCATTCACACACATACACAGAAAATTTGGTTAATTCAGTTCACCTATAGCATATGTCTTTGGACTGTGGGGGAAATGGGAGCACCCAGAGGAACCCTCAACTGACCCAACTAACAAAACTGAAACGCCAACTGACCCAGCCGAGGCTAAATGAGCATACATATTATTTTATTCACATTTATTGATAAATAAAGGTAATTTTCAGTTAAATACGATCACCAAGTATATAGTAATTGTCAGGGGCTGATTTAGTGATTTGGGGGTGCTAAGCAATTCCAGCGGGCCCAAAAGTTCTAAAGTGCACTTTTTGTACTATAATTAATGTTTCATTGATTTATTTTGCTGTTTTTTTTCCTTATTTCACTCTATCACTCCCTTTGTACATTATGTCTTAATGAAAAATTATAATAACAACATATAAAACTTTGTCAATTTTGTAAAACTTTTAAAATGATTTGTTTTCACAACTAAAAATAACTAAAAGTTTCACAATTCACAAATAAAAGGTATATATGAAACTATTTCATTTTTAAAACTAAATCTTTACCTAATGATTGAGGGTGGGGATACATTTGCACAGATGTGATAAACATTAAACTTTTTAGACATTCATCATACAAAATATGATAGAAAATGATCTTATATATATTTTATAGGTATAATTTATACTTCTAGGTATTTATTTGGGGGCCCTCAGATTTCCTGGGGCCCTACGCGGCCGCTTATCTTGCTTATTGGTTGAATCCGACCCTGGTAATTATTATACTGTTCTGTAATTCGCTTTCGGTCAACAGGCCAGTACGCGGGCGCGTGCCCGACTCCTTACCGGCTCGCGCAGCTCGTGCACTAGTTGAAAACTTCTCCGCGTGCAATTGCGGAGCTCAGACGAGCCACGAAAACAGAGCCGAGCGGTAAATCGCGGGCTCCTGCTCCCGTTATCGACCCAGAACCAGCGCGAAACATGGACGATTTAGGTAAGGATGATCCTCTTTAACATTTGACACCAGAAAATCGTGAAATGAGAAGTTTGACGCGACGCTAGAGCGCTAAAATGACGCTGAAGACGCGGATGGAGCGCGCTCCTGTTGCCAACGTCATCGCGCGCCGATGCTTGACTGCAGCAACACGCTGAAAAACACACTCTGCAGTGCTTCAAACCTGGTTTTACGCGTTTTATTCGCGTATCTTGAGCTGTTTTCTGTTGCTTCTTGATGGGTTACAGGAGTCAGCCTGATTCATTCTTCACATTGAGGTAAAGTTGGTGTTATATTCACACATTCGTTCGTCTTTAACCAGTGACAACTTGTGACGCTACTTTGAGCATTCGGTCTGAAATGGCATTTAAGTATGACTTCAAAACAACATTTTCACTGTTTGATTAACTGTGTGTGAACACTGTTGTGTTTTGATGCCCATTGGCTGCTAATATGAGCTATCATTTGCCTAATAATACTTTTCTGACGTTATATTGTTCAGGAGAATGCCCCAATGTGCGTACATAAAACCAACTTTACCTCAGTGTTCTTCACAGCTGCTCTTGTAACACCAAGGTATGTGATTAATATCAGACCCTCACTAGCGCAAACCGGCTTTGAGCTCTATATTTACCCCCAAATACAGAAGTTGTATATGCGTTATGCTGGTTCATATGCATGTATAGTTCCTGTCTGCTTGAAACTTCTGAAATGTGTCAACAAAACAGCAAAGTGCCATTTCACACCCAGCCTCCAAAGTACACTCAATATCTACTGGCTTAAAGTTAAAACTGACTGTTTTCTCACCATCAAGTGGTTCCAATAGTTTTTTATGAATTTCTTTCCTCTGTTGAACTCTTAAGAAGGTATTTTGAAGAATGCTGAAGTTCTGTAACCATTGACTTCCATAGTAAGAAAAACAAATAAATCAATTGTTACAGGTTTCCAGATCACTTTAAAATATCTTATTTTGTGTTTAGCAGTAAGTAAAAGGTGAGTAAACGATGACACTTTTTTCATTTTTGTGTGAACTTTAAAACTAGCTGTGGATTTTATAATGTGCATTTGTTTTTATTGTCTTCTGTGAAGTGATCAGTATACATGGTTTTTAATGCACTTCTGTGTCAAAATTAGAAATAAAACTAGTTGTTGCTGGCAGTTAACCAGTAGTGTCGTACTGTTTAGTAGTTGATCCCATTATCTGCAGCTTTTGATGTTGTAACATGTTGTCTTGTTGCCTGGGGTGATGAGAAAATGAGCCGCACTGCCTAATCTAACTAATCTCAATATTAGTGCCTTGAGGCTGCTGGGTTGAGGGTGACGCATTGTTTAGTAAAGTTATTTTCGTTCATCTGTGACGACCAGCCACAAGCATTCGTTTTGACATTAACGTTGGACTAGGATCAGAAATTAACCAGGGCTTTCTTATTGCTGTAATGCCAAAATCTCAGTCCAGCAATTCCAGCGTTACACATGTGACATTCGCTGTGTAAAATATGTAAACATAAATTCACAGAGAACGTGTAGACCATTTCAATGTGGTAATGTTATTGGCCCATGAATATTTCCTGCTTGTTGTTGGAAATATTTCATAACAATAGCAAGAAGCAATTCAATCATACACTGTAAAAAATTTTAAGCCAGTTCAACAAAAAAAAACTTAGTACTAATTTGCTTTTGTTTTTTCTTGTTTACTCAACTTTTGAAAACATCAGCTACACTGACTGAAAATAATTTGTCAGTGAAACAAAAAATGTCTAGTTGAGTCAACTTAACATTAGTAGTTTTCTGGAGACCTGCACCTGCAGGACAACAAATCTTTTTAAGTTGTGCCAACTGAACATTTCTTGTCTGCAGTACTGTAATGACATAAGTTGAGTGAACAAAAAAATACTGAAGCAAATTAGTACTAAGAAATAATATGTTAGCAGAGCAAAGTTGAGCTAACTGTACATTTCTTGTCTGAATGGCCTGAAATGACATAAGTTGAGTGAACAAAAAAATACTAAAGGAAATTAGTACTAAGAAATAAAATGTTATCAGAGCAAACACACATGGCTCTGTTTTTGAAGTTGAGCTAACTGAACATTTCTTGTCTGAATGGCCTGAAATGACAAAAGTTGAGTGAACAAAAAAAAATACTATTGGAAATGAATACTAAGAAATAAAATGTTATCAGAGTAAACACACATGGCAAAAACAAAACAGACACAAATTTTAGCAAAACATTTATTTTCTTGCAATACTTCACTGAAGTAACTAACCTCCAAACAGGGGCATCAGTAGTACTGCTGTTACAATCACAAAACATTTTAACAATGCCACCAAATATAAATTGTGTGCCTAAGGGGCATGTAATACAGTAAGAACATACTGTAAGGTGAAAGTCCCATGCTCACACAAACTAAGCAAGTTTACCTTTTAATATTTTTTTCAAGATATTAAGTAGGACTGTGCAATTAATCGCAAAAAAGAAATCGCGATTTGAGCACATGCAATTTCTAAATCGCATAAGGCTGCAATTTTATCTATTAGTTTATTTAGATTTTTGTTCACGTTCTTGTGCGCATGATTTTAATATGTTAACCAATCAGAGCTGACTCAGCACACGGCAATTACAGCTGAGCGGGAGAAAGATGTTAACCATCTCCTGTGCGCTCACTGCGCACAGGACGAAGTTGAGCTGGAGAACCGAATAGGAAGTTTTGATTTACGTTAGTTTTTATTTATTGTTTTGACTGGAATTGAGGTTAGTTCATCTTTATTTCTTCATGTTGTCGGTTTTTAAGACAATTTATTACAGTTTTGTTGATCAAGCAGTGAGTGCTGCTGTGTACAGTATGTGTTTAACTAGAGTTAAAGTTAGTTCATCTTCATTTATTTTATGTTTTTAAAGACAGTTTTACTGCAGTTTTATTTATTAAACTTAATACTATGTTATTTCATTGTGAAATGTTTTGTTTTGCACTTCTTGTGCACTGAATACATTTAAAATGCGTGTATGTAGCATGTTTGAAGAAGCAAAACCAGTTGCTAAAATCACAAATAAAATCACAATCGCAATATTCGTTCCAAAAATCGCAATATGATTATTTTGTCCATATTGCACAGCCCTAACATTAAGTAAACAAAAAAAAAGATTATATGTCCTAATCTCCAAACACACAAGTTCCCAGCATGCAGTCAAATCTACTCACTTAAAACAGTTGGGTTAATAATAACCCAACAGGTAACCCAATGATGGGTTAATTTGGCATCGACCTTCTGTTGGGTTATTTTAACCCAATCCATTGAGTTGTTAAGGTTAACCCAACTATTTGGGTTACAAAAATAACTAATTTGTTGGGTTATTTTGACAAGTGGCTTAACCACTATATAGTAATAAATAATTATTAATATTTTATTATTATAATAGTAGTCGTCATCTTTATATGTAAATACAAAAACACAGCTTCTAATACATTGGCAATGTTTTATTTAAATTCATGAATTCAGTGCCACCCCTCCCACAATAACAACCGCCTGAGAGCAGTTTAGTTCATCCCTAAGCAGCAAGAGGGTTTTGTCTCTGTTGCTGCTCCTCCTCTAGGTACTGAATGAAATACAAGTATACACACATGAATTAGATAATGTCTAAATTTTATTGTCATAAATATTGCACCTAGAGGTCGCAAATAAACAAATTCTTGTTTTGCCTCCTGGTATGAGGGTCGCACAATCTGTATGGCAGTGGAGAAAGGACAGCTGGCAGAGTTGTTAAAGCACCATCTCCAAAGCGGGATCTCCAAGGCTGTCTTTATATAAAACAGAAAAAACACAATAGTTAAACTCAAAACAAGACCCTTATATCAAAGGTGAAATGCTACAAATTAGGATTAAAACAGAGCTGTTATACAGGATATTCTCACCAGATGAAATGTTTGCTTGAACTGGTAGATCCAAGGTTCTCTTCTCTTTTTTAACAATTTGAGAGAATCCGCAGTGATGCATCTCCCCAGACCTTAAAAACTTTATCTTTGGTGTGTGGGTATAATACCCGTCCTGAGCAATCTAAAAATAAATAAACAAAAACAGCACTTAAAACCCATGCCACACAAACAGTACACTGGATTTATTAAAAGGGATATTTACACAAAAATGGAAATTCTGTCATCATTAATTCACCCTCCCTTTGTTCTAAATCTCTCCTCAGATGAACACAAAACATGATATTTTGAACAATATAGTAACTAAACCATTCTTGGTCCACAGTGAGAAACACCCAAACACCCATTCACACGCGTACACTACGGTCAATTTAACTTAATAAATTTTCCTATACTTCATGTGCTTGGACTGTGGGGGACATGCAAACTCCACACAGCAATGCCAACTGACCCAGCACCAGGACATGATGGATTCGCCTCTGCTGCTCCTACTCCTCCACATAACAAATGATGTTTGCTTCAACCTTAAAACAGAAATTTTAAATTGTAAATTTGCACATGTATGCAGGACCAAACAACAACAAAAATCAAGTACTTACCCAGTTTAACAATGGAGAACTGATAACTGGAAGGCTGCAGTTGATCATCTCCAGGGGTATCTTAAACAGAGAGAGAGAGCATAACGCAACGATTAATATAAATAGGTTAATGTCTGTAAGATCTCAATTTATTTGGTCAACTGTTCCAGGAGTTTAGAATTTTCTGAAATGTGTTTAGACTCTATATCAGTAATCTGTACTTACCTGTGGCCTCATGTGTGATACAGAGTCTAATACCAAATTCACACTCAAATAAGGCACAAAAGCATTTCTGAAAGAGGAATTTGTGTCTTCACATACTACCAGTGCTGTTAAGAGATGTATAAATGCATTTACAGAAGAATTACAAATGTATCATTTGATTTTAAGAAATATGGTGACATAAAGACACATTTACAATATACGATATTGCTTAAGTGTGTGTATCGGTGCATTTTTACATAATGTAAAATTATAAAATACAGAGCTGTTATTTTCTCACCTTTCTCAACAAGATTATCAAGGAGGTCCAAAGCTCGCTCAGTCCAGCGCAACCTACAGTGAACAAACAAACAGAAAAGATTAAACCACAAATTAACGTGAGCTGACAAACAACAATTATTAGTTCAGTGGTCACAGCATCACTAAAATCTCACCTGAATTGAAAACGGTGCAAGGACAATGTATGTTTAAGGGCTTGTATTATTATCATACAAATGTTACATAAATGTTACAATTCTTTTATACACACACACACATACATACATATATATATATATATATATATATATATATATATATATATATAGGCTATATTTAATTGTTGTATGACATATTTAACTGATTAAACATTTCTATTAGCATCTAACGTTATCAGGGTGTGGTTTCATCCCTGTAGGTTAGTATAAGATGTAGGGAAAATGCAATTTTCAGGGCCTTTAATATAGTACAGACAAACAGTAATAATAACATTTAACTGTCAGTAGTTAATAATCAAGTGCCTACCGTGAAATGGACAACGAATCCTCTTCTGATAAAAGATGATATAGCAAGCTTCTGCTCTGCTCTCGTCCAGGATGAGTTCTTCTTGACTACAGAAAGAAACGTTGCGATCCATTCAGCACCCTCTAGCGGCGAATAATAACTAATAATATAATGCTCCGATTCCGTACTTCTTGGGAAAACCAGCAACTTCCTGAATAAAATGTAGCATATTTATGTGTTTATATTAGCATTTAGATGTTACAATATAGTTTCCTAGCCAAAGGAATAAGTTTTTAATAAAAAGACAACATACCTTAACCAGGACTGGACGCGATTCCGGGTTGATGTCTCCGCTGGGTCTTAAAAGGCAAGAATGACGGCCGAATATTTCAAATATGTGAGAAAAAAGAGAGCCTTTTTTCCGTAGATAGATCGACTATGAAGCGCGCGTTTGCATCATCAATAATTAAGAGTCCAGGTGCAACGGATGTTAAAAAAAAAAAACAGCATAGTTGAAAGGCACTTTGATAAAGAAAAAAAAAAACAATATTACTGCGTTAGAGCTTAAATAAACTTTATAACGCAAAACAACATCACGTACGCATAGCTGTTCTGTGTCAGTTAAATCAGTTGACTGTTGAAACTCAAAAATCTTGTATTTTAGCCCCTTTATCTTTTCATACACAAACATACACTACGGACAATTTAGCTTACTCAATTCACCTGTACCGCATATCTTTGGACTTGTGGGGGAAACCAGAGCACCCGGAGGAAACCCACACAACCACGGGGAGAACATGCAAACTCCACACAGAAATGCCAACTGATCCAGCCAAGGCTCGAACCAGCAACCTTTGTGCTGTGAGGCGACAGCACTACCTACTGTGCCACCGTGTCGCCCTATTTTGATTTTTATTTGATTAATAATAAGCAGTTGGAATATACGCGCTGTCACTTTAAGAACCACGTGGATATGATTTACGGTAATGGAATATTCCCTCAATCTTTACGTTCTTTAATCACATAACAAAAGAGAGATTATGTGAATAATCACTAACACCGCATCTGCACACATTTAGGTGCACCTTGAACTAAAAGATGACTTTACATGACTGCAGGGCTTGACAATAACTTTTTGATCACCAGCCACTGCGGCTAGTAGTTTTCCACCGTTACTAGCCACTCACCATTTTCACTAGCCACAATTTTGTTGTTGGGAAAATATATTTTATATGCATAAATTTGACTTTGGCATTGCAATTAGTTTTCTTTCACAGGACTTTTCAGGGCTCATAACACTAAGGATTTACCCATTTCCTTCTCTGGCCACACCAAACTAATTAGTTTCTTGTCATAAATTTTAAATAATGTGTCAAAACACGCTAAATACTGCTGTAAACATACACTTTTTATTCAATGATTCAATTGAGATTTAAAAATATATATATTCTCACGCATCTAAAACAATGCACAGTGGTCTGTTCTGGCTCAAAATCTTACATCAGCAGTTCACTCTGCATACAACAACATATTAAAGCAATATTATTGTAAAAGATGATTATTGAACTATATTAACAAAAAATAACAGCAAGCAAAAGAAAGCAGGTAAAAAAACATTCCGTGCACGATAATGGAAGGATGATGCCGTGCACACGGTTAATGTTAGGCCAATTAATAATCAGTTTAAACTTAGAATGGTTAAAGTGAAAGCGACAAAACAACTGCGGTTGTTTACTATTCACACGAGGCTTTAGGGTCAACGCTTGACAAGGGGCGTGTCTGAAGTTGGGGCTGACGCGATCGTCATAGCAGCGTCAGCCAATGAAGTTAGTCAACAATCGGCGACTGTATGAGCTGGGGTATCTGCATACAGCGATCAGATCGGCTGAGGCATCCGTTGGCGCTTGAAAAGTTAATAAATTCCCAACTCCTGTAGCGAGCAACACCACTGAAGCAGCGCCGACGGATCCAGAATGTAGTTCGGCAACGCCTGACGTCACCCATTCAAAGTGAATGGGAAGCGTTGAAGCTGACGCCCCGTGTGAATGGGGCTCGTAGTGGGCAAAAGGAAAGCCTGTCTCACCGTGCGCGTGATCCTTTGCTCGCGCGAAAAGCTGTTTTTGTCAGTCATGCTGCTTCTCGATTCTAAGATCACATTTACACGCATATAGACAAACGGTCAAAAACTAACATGCTAATCTGTTGTGACGAGCCAGCACTGGTAATTAAAAATGAGTTTTAGCCAGCCAAAGTGGCTAGTGGGAGTGGCTGTCTAACCCGCCACAACTGAAATCTAATGTAAATGTATATTCGTCGAAGACAAACAACAAACACCCGGAAATTATATCATATTAACATATAAGAAGCCTTTGCTAAATATCACACAGTTTGCATATCAAAATCATTCACAGAAATAAATCCATAAGGTTAAATTTTAAACCTTGACAGATCGGGGTAAAGTTCACAGTTCAATTGAAACGTCCATGGACGTAATAACTTACAAAGTTAGCAAAAAAAAAATAGATAAAGTGTCTTAAACAAAGAACAACAATCTTGGAACACTTACTATTAAGATCGCTCTTCCACGCATTGCCTTTTCCCCATCGAAGTTCAATCCTTTAAAAAGTTTTCCCGCACTGAGACGTTGACGTTACGTAAGCACAACCATCGCGTAACGAGGGCGTGGTTTAGCTCAGAGAATGATGCGTAAACATATTTTGAGTGCTTGGTTTATTTATAAATATTGGATAATAAAAGTATGCTCTATATCTTTTTGTACAGGGTACTAAGTACACGCGAGATGAAAATGTACATAACTGCAGATGTGCACCAAATAAAGTTGAACTGCAAATTAAGTTTCAAATGAAGTTACTATAAATATTGTAGTTTTTTTTGGTTTTGTTTTAATAACAATGTGAAGAATATACAATGGTTATTATTGTATTAATTATAATAATAATTATTATAATAATATATATTATAATAATATTATTTTCACTCAGCATTTACTTTTTAATACAAACTATGAAAGGTTCTATACGGCAATTGATTATTATTTTTTAGAACATTTAACATGTTTAAAACCTTTTTTTAATAAACAAAAGGTTATGTTACTTGTATGTTGCATAAAAAAGTCAGAGATTGACTTAACACAAAAAAACAAGTTGGCAGAAGCTTTTTTGGATGAACTAGCAAAGTGTTGCTCACAAAACTCATCTTTTTAACTTAAAGAATAAAATCTTTGTTTAAGTTGATTGAATGTGTTAAATGTAGTTGTACAGATTTTTTTACAGATTTTTGCTGAACCAACAAAAAAAAACAAGCAATTTCAACATTTGTCAAGTTGGATTTTTTACAGTGTAACATTAAAACGGCTATCATAACATTATTTATCAATATGCAGACCTTTTTGGTTTCTCTGAAGCTATTGAAATGTAAGACATAGACTATGTTAGGAGGACCTTTGTTATCGTTTCCATCCCTCGAAATTGTCTAAATGTTAACAGTATATGGAAACATCTGTTTACTCACACTCAAGCAATTACTTTTGCTGCTTGTCCAAACTACATATTTAAAATGAGTTGAAACAACACAATTTTGAAGTTACTTTGGGAACTTTTTAAATGTTTTATGTTTAATTCACTTCAGCTTGAAAAAATGATCTAGTTAACTTTTTGTTAAAGATTGTCGGCTATGTTAAAAATGTTGTAGATTTGGTGATAACTGAACTCTGAAAGTTGATTCATGTTACACATTCGATAATATGTACAAACATGGCTTTCTTATTGCTGTAATGCCAAAATCTCAGTCCAGCGATTCCAGCGTTATGCATGTGACATTCGCTGTGTAAAATATGTAAACGTAAATTCACAGAGAACGTGTAGACCATTTCAGTGTGGTAATGTCATTGTCCTATGAATATTTCCTGCTTGTTGTCGAAGTATTTCATAACTATAGCAAGAGGCAATTCAATCATAACTTAACATTAAAACGGCTTTCATAACATTATTTATCAATATGCAGACCTTTTTGGTTTCTCTGAAGCTATTGAAATGTAAGACATGTACTACAGTAGGAGGACCTTTGCTATTGTTTACATCCCTCAAAATTGTCTATATGTCAACAGTATATGGTAACATCTGTTTACTCACACTCAAGCCATTACTTTTGCTGCTAGTTTAAACTACTTATTTAAAAAAAAATAATGTTTTTATTGAAGGAAGAACAAGGTGAAATAATACATACATACAAGATTTGGCAAGACTTCGCTTAATTTTTTGTAACTTTTTTTTTTCACACTCCCCCCCCAATGAACAACCTCCCTCCCCATTCAAAAATAAAAATAAATGAAAGTAATAAAATAAATAAATTTAAATTTAACATAGTCACAGATTTTTGATAGTACAGCGAGGAAGCATTCAACATCAATGTTTGCCCATTGAGTTTGATTGCGTTATCATTTTAGACGAAAATCTTTTAATTTTCCTATTAGTTTGGGGGAAGTGTTGTGCCTTTTTCAAAGTATGAGATCATTGGATTCCATACTGTATAAAAATGTTTAGTAGATCCTCTAAGAGAGAGTTTAATTTTCTCCAATCTTAAAAACAGCATTATATCACTAAACCAAACTGAAACTAAAGGTGGTTTACTTGATTTCCATTCAAGCAAAATTCTTCTCCGAGCCATTAGACATGTGAAGGCATAAGCGTTTAGATTGTTATTGGACATGACTGTACCTTGTACAAGTACTCCAAAAACAGCCATTTCAAAACTAGGCCTAATGTCTTTATTATATGCATCAGACAGAATTTTAAATATAGTTGTCCAATAATCAAACAGCCTGGGGCATGTCCAAAACATGTGAGCCAAATCTGCTTTAGGAGAATGACATCGTTCACATGTATCTTACATTAGTGTATACAAACTACTTATTTTAAATGAGTTGAAACAACACAATTCTGAAGTTACTTTGGGAACTTTTTAAATGTTTTATGTTTAATTCACTTCAGCTTGAAAAAATGATCAAGTTAACTTTTTGTTAAAGATTGTCGGCTATGTTAAAAATGTTGTAGATTTGGTGATAACTAAAAATCTGAAAGTTGATTCATGTTACACAATGGATAATATGTACAAACATGGTACAACGTAGAGCATGATGTGTTTATAATTGTTAGTGGCTAATGAAAGTATTGTAGTGATCATTTAAACATGTATATACTTCCGGAAATAATATAGAAATAAGGTGTTGCATATTGATATTTATCCTACCTTGTTAAATCATTGTTGACAAGTACTGTGAGAATCATTAACATGATCAGCGTCTTCACATAGATGAATATTATTAATTATTAAAAATAACATATAATTAAAAGAAAATTAAGCAAATTTGTTATTTGAGAAGTTTGCATCAAACTGGCAGCCCTTCAGTTTCAAAAAGGTTGGTGACCCCTCTTATAGACAAACCAGCTGATTGATGTGATTTTAATGCTAAAATGCTGTTTTTATTTATGAGCAATTCCAGCGTTATGGATGTGACATTTGCAGTAAAAACTCAAAACATAAACGCACAGATAAGGTATATGTTAACATTATATTGAAACATCTGTTTACATTTTCCAAAACAAACACACACAGAATTGTGGGATCAGAAAAATATCAATCTGAAAACAGTTTTTATACTTTAAATGAGGGAAATAAACATGCGTTATGGATGTGACGAAAAAAGTCTGCGAGTTTACAGTGTACAATATACTTTGTAGAAATTCTGTGGATTAAACTGCACAATGCAAAGAAATAATGATAATCACAAGGATAAGTGTCGGCTCTCTATAGAACAAACATGGTTGGTTTTATTTTAATTTACATTTTTGCATTTAGGAAGAAAAAGCTTCGTTATGGATGTGACACTTTTCTGTTATGGATGTGACGGATGTGAAATTTCCACTTGTGAGATTTTGGTAAATCAAATATAATTGTTTGAAAATCATTGACCGAGACATTTGAGTATTTGTACAGCACTGAAAAATACAAGGATCCACAAAAAAAGATTGGAAGAGTTTCGCTATTGACGATGACAACTTAATTTTTTGTGTGGCAAGGTTGACATTTGCATGGAATTGCTCTTATTCATAAACTGTAAATGTTGTTGCACTGAATTTCATTTCAGTATGTGTTCTGTAAATCATGGTAAAATGTATTATTTTGATCTAAGAATGTATAATGCAGTGGTAGTGAACAGAACTAATATGACATGCAAGAGCTATATCACATGTTTTGGTGTTTGACTTTGTCCCATAAATAGATTGTAGAAGTCTACTCCATAGATATATAAAAAAAAAACTGAAAATCAGTTCCAGGTGTGCGTTTTGTCATGGTTTCCTATGCTGCATGTGACTGAGAAGCAGAAAACTGGCTAACGTGTATTTAGTGTTGTACTTCAAGCAGATTACACTGTTATATGTTAGAATAGTAAACAAAATTGGCCATAGTGTATGCTTGTGTGAATGCATGAGTATGGGTGTTTCCCAGTACTGGGTTGTGGCTAGAAGGGCATCCACTGCGTAAAACGTATGCTGGATTAGTTGGCGGTTCATTCAACTGTGGTGACCCCTGATATATAAGAGACTAAAAGAGAATGAATGTATGTTAGAATAATCTCTCATAGGTCTCTCATAGTGTATGCTAAAGCATGCATATCTTAGCCAGAGGGAACATCAAGATGAGAGATAAGAGTGAGCTAGATAACAGATCTGCGGTGTTTGTGCATGCCATTTATATAAAACATATTGACTCATTCATTTCAGTTACAGATTTCGAATTAAATGCATAAGCCCCTAAACACTGACCTCAATTGCTTTAAGATATGCAAGCTCAAATTTGTGCATACAGATGCAATCAACAATGCATTAGACTGCAATTCATTGCATTGTCAATATTGTATTGTACGCTTTACACAGGCTCATTGGAAACCTACTAAAAACATACTTATACACACACCTGGCTGCAATCTTGGAGCAAAATAAACTCTCTATGGGGTAGTAAGATGCCAACAACTTTCGTTTCTTTCACACTAATGATATTTACATTGCATTACGTTACTGGGGTTCAAGTCAGTTGAATCACTCTTCCGTACATTAAATAAAAGCATTGTGAAATCAAGGTAAAACTGTGGTCACACTGCACTTTTTCCTCTCAAGTTAGCTTTTGAAAGCACTATTTGTTGGGTTTACGTCAGTATTTCCTGATGATCTGTATGACAAGCTTTGCATTCTTGTGGATGTGTACAAAAAGGATGTGTCTCTGAAATGTACAACAAAACGTATACTAAGTAGCGTATATCAAATAAGGGCTGAAGGAAAATGTTTGAATGAAGTAACGTATTTCAGATTCGCAACAATGTAAACATTACATCCTAGTGGAACTGTCACCTGAAACGGGCAACAAAACGTACCCAGAGCTAGGGCTGTGCAATTTGGGGAAAATATTTAATTGTGATTTTTATTTTATTTTATTTATTTATTCATTTTTATTTATTTTACTTGTTAAGGGTGTGAACCTAGACTGGCCTCACGGTTCGGTTACGATTACCATGCCATCGATTCGGTTCAATTCGATATCTCGGTGCTTCACGATGCATTGACGATGCTTTTCATACATAAAACTATTTTTTATTCACAAAAAGGAACAATTATAGCACAAGAAAAAAAGTGATCAAAATCTAATAATACAATTTTGTCTTTTAAAACAAGCAGTCAGAAAAAACACAAAGAAAATAACTCTTTTAGTTTTAGTCAAAACTCCAAAACATGCACAGACGACAACATGAGCATTTATAGCAAATAAACTAATGTAAATATTTTAATATTAACCTGCTTGCTTTTTAAAGCGCTTTCAAGCAATTTCTCAAAATCTTATGATCAACAGAAAGGGCTGCGATTGGCTTTAAAAATAAACTTAAAAAACATGTAATTTTGAAACCCCTATTATTTTATTTTATTATTTGACAGATTGCGATTTATTTACAATTTAATTTCGTAAACAAACTTCAGCTCAATAACCTGTATCGTAGCTTCTTATGGCTAAAATGCAGTAAAAAATTAGTTAAAAAAAGGAACTGAAAATATATTAACTTACTCCAACATTTATTCAAATTTGTCTTTAATTATTCAGAAATTAAACGTTTTTCTCTAGAGCAAACCGTAAGCACAAGTAACATGACCTTACCTTTCTGTAAACAAGTTCAAATTAGGGAGATAGTGTAGCTTATTATACTGAAAACAAAACAAAAACGGAACACTCTGCAAACTAACATAGCAGATCAGAGCCTTTCTATAGCTTATATTGTCTAAAAGCAAAATAATTATCATAGATGATACACAAAATATCACGACATTTAACCTACAACTGTGGTACTGCAAAATGGCTAGAATATGTGCGAGACGGAAGGGTTTATCTCCTATCCAGCTTTTTGATGAGGTTTTTAAATCCCTCTTTGGTCACTGCATTAAAAGGCACTGTGTCTTTAGCGAGGTAGCGAGTTGTGGCGTTTTTTCATATGGTGTAACAGCCGCGAACAACTCTAAAATTGTACTTTGCTGTTGCTTGTTGCTAGACTGAGTGTCACTGGCAATACTTTCAGTTGACTTTTTAGCAAGACACTCCACATATAGCCGCCTTTGGCGCTTTTTTTACATGCTGGTTGTTGTATTTCCTTGTGACGTGGCAGCAATTCTGCGACAGCTCTTACAAATGACCTGTTCGTGTCTGTGACTGAAATATTCCCATATCACTGACGTGCCGTTTTTCTTTTATATTAATTCATCTATTAATGCTTCTGAAGCGGCAGACGCCATCATCCCACTCATCCGCGCTTTCCTGTTTGTTTGTTTTATTGTGGGTGTTCCGCATAGTTCGGTTGCACAAATCTGATTGGGCAGAATGAAAGTGAGCTCACTTAATTGACTAGTAAGACTGTCACACACAAACGGCAGTCACGCATTTGCTCTTGGTGGGGGACGTTAAATAATATACATTTCATATCGCAGCCTCTTGCAATTAGCTGATCGCAGTGTTTTAAATTTCTATTAGATTTCGATTAATCGCACAGCCCTACCCAGAGCTAAGTATTTTATTTTTCGCAAAATTGTAAGCTGAGATGCATGTTTCCAATGAGTAAGGCAAGGCAAGGCAAGTTTATTTATATAGCACATTTCATACACAGTGGCAATTCAAAGTGCTTTACATAAACAGAAATAAAATTAAAGTATAAGAAAATAAAATAATAAAAAAAACAGATAAAAACAGAGTAAAATGAGTTAAGACACGTTATAAAAGAATGTAAAGAAAAGAAAGACACAATAGTGCGATCTGTTGGACGTAACACAGTGCTCATTCAGTAAAGGCACAGCTAAACAGATGTGTTTTCAGTCTTGATTTGAATGTGCCTAATGTTGGAGCACATCTGATCATTTCTGGAAGCTGATTCCAGCAGCGAGGGGCGTAATAGCTGAAAGCAGATTCACCCTGCTTTGACTGAACTCTTGAAATTTCTAGTTTATATGATCCTAATGATCTAAGTGAACTATTAGGTTTGTGTTCAGTGAACATATCTGTAATGTATTGAGGTCCTAGGCCATTTAGTGATTTATAGACAAGTAATAATACTTTAAAATCTATTCTGAATGTAACTGGGAGCCAGTGTAAAGACCTGAGGACAGGTGTGATGTGCTCTGTTTTCCTGGTTCTGGTCAGAATCCTGGCTGCTGCGTTCTGGATGAACTGCAACTGTCTGACTGTCTTTTTGGGAAGTCCAGTGAGGAGGCCGTTACAGTAATCCACCCTGCTGCTGATAAAAGCATGAACAAGTTTCTCTAAGTCTTCACTGGACACAAAGCATCTAATTCTTGCAATGTTTTTGAGATGATAGTATGCTGATTTAGTTACTGCTTTGACATGACTGTTGAAACTCAGATCTGACTCCAGAGTCACACCAAGATTCTTGACCTTATTTTTTGTTGTTTGACCCTTAGAGCCTTAGAGCCAAGGTACGCATTCACCTTGAGAACCTCATCTCTGTTCCCAAATGCAATCTCTTTGTTTAACTGAAGGAAGTTTTGGCACAATGAGTGCAGAATATTGTCGAAATGCCTTTGCTATACTGATAATGGTCAGTGTATCTTTTGGTCATTAAATTTTCATTTTAGGTGTTTTTCATTTTCACGGTGAAACAAAAAAGCTAAATTCAAAAATGATTTGATTTTCCATTTTTATTTCTATTAACAAAAAATAAAATCCCCAGAAAACAAAGACGCATAAAGGCTTGTTTTTTATATTGCGAAAACAGATCGGCCGACTTATTCATGGTGACGCAATGCTGCCACACAAATAACAGCCTCTAGTAGGCTAGCCTTTTTTCCACTTAATAGTTTTATAAAAGGTGTTTTCTTGTGGGAACGGGATTTTGTTAAGACATATTATCTTATTCATGTGCAAATATAGCAGCAGCCTAAACAATGTGACATCATAATTTTATGAGAGTTAAAACGTTTAATGCTATACTTATGTGTACTTATTAGTGTTTCCTCTGGGATTTTTTTCCAGCTGTGATGGCAGGCACAGGTCTTCCAACTACCTATGGTGTTATTTCAATGACAAATGATGTGAGCGCAGTGTTACAAGATCGCATTTATGTAATACGAGCGTGCAAATCTCTTTTGTTTGCGTGCCGATTTCCTCTGTTCATGCACAACTTCTTACACACGCTCAAATATACACTGCTCAAGTGCAGATTCTCTTGTGCGCTAAACGCTGCTGAAGTGCGATTTAGTTTGTAACGAGGATATCTTCAACATTTATTAGATTTGCTAGGAATATTTCTAAATGTCTCCAATAGACCAACAGAACGGCATTGATGCGTCCTGAGGTAAAGTAAAACCGCCATAAACTACAGCAAGATAAAGTATGCAGAACCGTAGAGCTTTATCTATAAAGTATAATTATGGAAACTGTGTCTATCATAACTGAAAGCTACGATGTGTTTGCTGGCCTTACGCATGGCGCAGCCCTGTCTGTCAGTCAGTCAGTCAGCATGTCACCTTAAAGGGTTACACAACACACAGCACTACTACGATTACAGAAAAGATCATTCAGTTATAATACACTTACCTTTAATACGTTTTGGTGTGATTATAACCTGCTATTTAAAAACAACAACAACAACAACTGAATGTTTTGAATGAGAAGCTGTAATGTAGCCGTGGCGGGAATGAATTTTGGTGTGGCGCCCCGTCATGAGTGAATGAATGTAGCGGAAACCATGTATTATAGATTTAATAAAATCCCGTTATCACAAGAAAACTTAATATAACACTATTAATTGGAAAAAATAACAGCCTCTAGTAGGCTAGCCTGTGTGTGGCAGCATGGCGTCACTGTAAATGAGTCTGCCTGTCTGGTTTCGCAATATAAAAAAACAAGCCTTTATGTGCTTTTGTTTTCTGGGGATTTTTTTTTTTTTGTTAGGGCTGTGCAATATGGACAAAATGATCACATTGCGATTTCTTGAACGAATATTGCGATTGCGATTTTATTTTATTTTATTTTAGTTTTTTATTACATATATTCTACATGTATTCAGTGCACAAGAAGTGTAGAACAAAACGTTTCACAATGAAATAACAGAGTATTAAGTTTGAATAAATAAAACTGTAGTAAAATTGTCTTTTAAAAAACAACATAAAATAAATGAAGATGAACTAACCTCACCTCTAGTTAAACACATACTGTACACAGTATTACTCACTGATTGATAAATAAAACTGTAATAGATTGTCTTAAAAACAGACAACATGAAAAAATAAAGATGAACTAACCTCAATTCCAGTCAGAACAATAAATAAAAACTAACGTAAATCAAATCCACCTATTCGCTTCTCCCGCTCAACTTCGTCGTGCGGTGAGTGAGATTTGATTGGTTAACATCTTTCTCCCGCTCAGCTTAGCTGTAATTGCCCGGTGTGCTGCGTCAACTCTGATTGGTTAACATATTAAAATCATGTGCACAAGAACATGAACAAAAATCGAAATAAATTAATATAAAAAATTGCAGCCTTATGCGATTTAGAAATTGCATGTGCTTAAATTGCGAATTTTTTATTTTTATTTTTCGATTGCGGTTAATTGCACAGCCCCATTTTTTGTTATTCGAAATAAAAAAATGAAAATCAAATGATGACCGAAAGAACAAGATCTCGGATACAAGCAGCTGAAATGAGTTTCCTTCACAGGGTGGCAGGGCGCACCCTTAAGGCTCGTACACACCGGGACGCTTTTCGTTTGCGTTTATCGTCGGCGTTTTTCGAGACGTTTTTCAGCATTCAAGCCCAAGCGATTTTCTCTGGCGTCGAGCAGGAGAGCATGCAAAATCACTCCTTGTCGTTAGATGGCGCACACGGTGGCGCCAAGCTTCTGACACCCGCTTGTTACACAGAAGAAGAAAAGAGGAAGTTTACACGCTTGTTGTTGCCGATCGGCAAAGCATGGATGGTTCAAGTAGCAGCTCTAGCGCTGAAGAGATGATTATTGTTCACCAGTGCAATAAGCAGCTCCACGTTAATATCTCCTCTAAGCATCTGCGCTCGCATTGACAGTTTTGCGCTTGAGCGCCTCCAAGGGGTGTTTACTGTAACTTCAGCAGCTCCGTACACATGAGCAACAGTGGGAATCTGATTGGTGTAGAAGCTTTTGACGCGGGGCGTCAAAACAAAAAAACGAGCATGAGGCGTTTCTTTAAAAATGACGCTTTTACGCCTGGCGTTTTGCGCGTTGGTGTGCACAATCACATTGGCGCCCTTTATTTAGTCTCGAGGCGTCAAACGGCGACCGAAAACGCGAGCAAAAAACGTCTCGGTGTGCACGGGCCTTTAGGGATAGGGTGAAGCGCTCTGACACCTGGGAGGAACTCGGAGTAGAGCCGCTGCTCCTCCACATCGAGAGAAGTCAGCTGAGGTGGCTCGGGCATCTGTTTCAGATGCCTCCTGGACGCCTCCCTAGGGAGGTGTTCCAGGCATGTCCCACCGGGAGGAGGCCTCGGGGAAGACCCAGGACACGCTGGAGGGACTATGTCTCTCTGCTGGCCTGGGAACGCCTCGGGATCCCCCCGGAGAAGCTGGAGGAAGTGTCTGGGGTTCTCTTCTAAGACTGCTGCCCCTGCGACATGGCCCCGGAAAAGTGGTAGAAAATGAATTAATGAATGAATAAATCAAATCACTTTTGAGTTTTGCTTTTTACCATGAAAATAAAAAACACCTTGTTTTTCAATATTTTATTTTGAATTTTAAAACCAAAGTCAAAAATGGCCCGTTTTTCATTTTTCAATATCCGTT
This sequence comes from Danio albolineatus, assembly GCA_903798035.1. Lineage (NCBI taxonomy): Eukaryota > Metazoa > Chordata > Actinopteri > Cypriniformes > Danionidae > Danio > Danio albolineatus. Next base: position 57,356 of record CAIGQQ010027880.1, read on the forward strand.
TCTAAAATGAAAATCCAATGGCCAAAATATACACGGACTGATATCAAACATTAAAACTGTTCACAGTTTTCCTATTTTAAAGTGTAATGTATAAATACTCCTATATCTTCCTATAATAATGTGTTCGCTGTAGTAAACTGTAGTAATGTGTTGTACTGTAATAAGCATGTTTACTGTAGTACTGTAGTTTGGATCCTTAGTAGAGCTGAACATTCACAATAAAATCAAAACCTTGATTAATTAAGCAGTTTACCCTAATTTTGCATCTGAGTATTAACAGAATTACAAAAAACAAAACGGCTGACATGGGGAAAGTACATTGTTTATGAATTTTGGTTTTGGTTTCTTTTCGATCAATCATTTATCAGCATTAGTCTGGGTATTCTGTAGGTGTTTATTGTCTCATGTTCGGTGTGTTTTTCTACTGTATAACTGCTTTAGGTCTCGTATTGCAGCTTGAGAGTCTAGCATGGGTCTTGCATGAGCTAATCGCCATGTGATTCTGAACAGAACAAATTATTTTCATGAAATGACTCAAGATGCTGGGCAAAGCCTCAGTCGTTTAAACACATTATATTTAGCATTGGATCTGTAGTTTTATCCTGACAGCACTTTGGTGTCCGTCACACTTGTATGTTTTTTTTTTTTAAACCGTCTGTTTGCTTGCTGATCACAGGCACCTTTTAAACTCTCTAATGCAGATTGGCATAAATGGGGCGCCTGAAGTTTATTTTCATTGGGAAACTTGATACTTTTCCTCTATTGATATTTTCTGTTGGTTATTATATTTTGGTCATTTAACACAAAGTTTTGTGTGTTGAGTAGAGACTTATACAAGGGTTGGGCAATGTTTTCAGATGACTCTGCAATTGTCGGTTACATAAAGGATCATGATGAGAGTGAGTATAGGTTACATTTAAAAAGTTTTGCGGACTGGTGTGAAAAAAATAGTCTTAAATAACATACGAATTAGACCAAATAAATAGTTGTTGATTTTAGTAGACATCCACCAAAAGCGGTGCCAGTGATTATACAGCAGTCAGCAGTTGAGATTGTCTCATTGTATAAGTACCTGGGTGTATATCTGAACAACAAGCTCGATTAGTCTGAAAATACAATTCAGGTGTACAAGAAGTGTCAGAGTTGCCTTCATTTATTAAGATGACTGAGGTCCTTCGGTGTGTGTCAGACACTGTTAAAAAGTTTTTATGATTCTGTGGTGTCTTCTGTGATTCTGTATGCTGTAACCTGCTGGGGAGGGGGACTGTTGGAGAAGGTAAAAAACGAATTAAATAAGCTCATAAAAAGGGCAGATGCTGTTGTGAGGTGTGTACTACCCACTATAGAAGAGATTACACATGATCGAATGATGGACAAATTTGTCAGTATGATGAACCACGATAATCATACAGTCCAAGCGTGTGAAAGCTCTTTTAGTGTGTCACAGAGAAAGATAAAGGAAGTCATATTTACCAACAGTGATCAGAATATATAACCAAAATCCTACTAGATGACTTATGCTGAATTGTAATAATTATTAGATATGGACAAGTGTCTACTCGTTATTTTTGGAAGTAAGGTGTGCAGTATGTATGTAATTTTATTATTGTTTTTATATATATATGTAACTTATTTTATTTATTTTTAGTATGGAAAGATGCTTTGACATGTGAATTTCCCTTTGGGATTAATAAAGTCTACAAACAAACAAACAAACAATGTCGACCAATTTGGCATTGTACGATGTCTAATGTGAAACATTGCGATGGACGATGGCATCGTTGTCATAGGTGGCAGTGAATTAAATATTTATGAATAATTAATTCATAACAAATCATTTATTTGTAGCCTACCCTTTCAACTACCTGACCTGCATGATCTTTGTTTTACCCATAACCAAATCATAAATAAATAGAGAAGTTACACTTAAATGACCATCTGTCAATCACTGTTTCCGCAGGACTCTGGCATGAATAGGCAGAGTGATCTGTGTCGTTATAATGACGTCCACAAACTTGGTTGGTTAAAAAAAAAAAGGTGCACAATCAACAGAAACCAACCAACAGTCTCTGAGGTGTACGCTAACATTACTGAGTACAAGCATGAAAGCGAAAGACTGAAGCAGTGTACTGACGCGGAGACACGTTACCTGATAGATTCAAACGACCGACGAGTCCTTAGATAGAGACAAGATTAATTAAATATCATGTTTAACAACTATAGTGAGACGTGATCCGACTGTCCGATGTGCACTGCTCTCTGGGGTTTTGTGCTCAAAACACCCTCTGAGCTGGAGCTGGAGCTCAGACAAGTGCATGACAGCAGTATAGTGTGGACAGAGGGCTGTTCAGAAATGCTAGATGAAACGTCAGTGTGGATCGTTTTCGTTTAAAAATGCCATTTTAAAACTAAGGCGTATTAGTGTAAACGGGACCGGAGTGTGTATTTTTCGTGAGTGTGTTGCTGCTGCGACGGGGGCGGGGCAGAAGATCATGATGCCGGCTCAACATCGTGACGTCTATCGGCCCAACCGTATATATCTACTCATAATGTTATCAAGTATTCTACATAATTTATAAGTAACTCACTATTTTCTGTCCTTTTTTCTCTTCACTCTGTAGAGTGCTTTGTTTAAATAGATGCCATGGTATAAGGGTTATAAGAAAATCCCCTTCTGACAATCACACTGCTCATTGTTTTTGATTAATGGTTATAAATGGGCGACACGGTGGCGCAGTGAGTAGCTCAATCAAGATGGTCGCTTGTTCGAGCCTCAGCTGAGTCAGTTGACATTTCTGTATGGAGTCTGCATGTTCTCCACTTCGTGTGGGTTTCCTGTGGGTGCTCTGGTTAACCCCACATGTCCACGCGCTATAGGTGAATTGAATAAACTAAATTGTCCATAGTGTATGTGTGTGAATGAGTGTGTGGACGTTTCCCAGTTGTGGGTTGCAGCTGGAAGGGCATCCACTGCGTAAAACATATCTTTACTGGATTAGTTGGTGGTTCATTCCGCTGTGGCCACCCCTGATTAATAAGGGGACTAAGCCAAAAAGAAAATGAATGAATATAAATGTTAATTGTTTTAATATTACTGTTATTAAATAAAAGAATGAAACTATTAAGATTTAAAAATACTATTAAGGCCTGTTCACATCAGGATGCTTTTTGTTCACGGTTTTGGTGGACGTTTAACGCCTTGTGACTAAATAAAGGCCACCAATGTGATTTTGCACACCAACGCGCAAAACGCCAGGCGTAAAATTGTCATTTTTAAAGAAACGCCTCATGCTCTTTTTTTTGTTTTGACAATCCGCGTCAAAACCTTCTCCACCAATCAGATTGGTACTTTTGTTCATGTGCACGGAGCTGCTGAAGTTACAGTAAACAGCACTTGGAGGCGCTCAAGTGCAAAACTTTCAATGCGAGCACACATTGAAGAAGATGCCCAGAGGCAAAAGGAACGTGGAGCTGCTTATTGCACTGGTGAACAATAATCATTTCATCATCGCTAGAGCTGGAGCTGCTATTTGAACCATCCATGCTTGTTCGAAACACCAACAACGTGTCAACTTTCTCTTATCTTCTGTGTTACAAGTGAGTGTCATAAGATTAGCACCACCCCGTGCGCCATCTAACGTCAAGGAGTGATTTTTGCATGCTCTTCAGCTCGACATCAGAGAAAATCGCATTGGCTTGAATGCGGAAAACGTCTCAAAACGCTGACACTAAACGCAAACAAAAAGCGTTCCGGTGTATACAAGCCTTAATCCTGGATAATAATACTTCCTTAATTTACAAAAGCTAGCGTATTAAGGTTTTATTTTAAAGGTTTCTGGCAACTAAAAATATCTCTTCACTTTGAAAATATTATTATTATCAATATTACTATTATTATTAATTTCATGGCATGATTTCACAATTTTTCCCAGTGATGGGTTGCAGCTGGAAGGGCATCCGCTGCGTAAAACATATGCTGGATAAGTTGGCGGTTCATTCTGCTGTGGCGACCCTAGGTTAATAAAGTGACTAAGCTGAAAATGAATGAATGATTTCAGGATTTCACTATTGCAGTAAAAAAGACGTATTGTTTTATTTTGTTTATGTTGTGTATATGCAATTCTAAACCTCTCTATCTGATTCCAAAGCCATTTTTAGTTTGTCTCTGCACGCTTATTATCATTTAATTTATTTCATTATTTGCTGCAACCTGTGCGCAATAAGGCTAAGAGTGTGCATGAAAATAAAATGACATTTGCCCATGTTGACTAGCAATGCACTTTCACCTCATCTCATCATACTGTACCTGCATCAACCATGTCCTAAATGGCACACAAACAGTAGTGCCTTTATTCTTGGCAGTGGAGCATAGAGCGATGCAGACATTGAGATCGCAGGTGTGAGCCTTTCTTTTCCTTTTTTTTTTCACTAGCTCTTTCTCCTTGTAACCATAAGCCTGCATTGTGGGTCACAAAGCTTGCATGAACCGAATAAACCTGTATGTCAGCGTCTTTTCAGTAATGGTGTATTATGTCTGTAATATCTGTTTTATGTTTTTTAGTGTAAAACTTAAACATTCTGGTTCATTGCATGGCAAATTACGTTACTGTTCAGTTATTTACAGCTCGATCTATTAATGTTTTATTTTTTTAATAGTCACAAAAACTGCATATGAAATGTATAGGAAAATATTATACTAAATTTTTTTTCCTGAGATGCAAAGGGAAATATTTATTCACAAATCATTCTATATTTGTATAATTTGGTATATATTTGTATAATTTGATATACTATAGTATCAATTAGGGCTGCACAATATATCATTTCAGCATCGATATTACAATGTGTGCATCCACAAAATGGTTACATCACAGGATGCACAATGTCAAGAAGGGATTTTCAGAGACCAGGCACCACAATTTAAAATGCATGTAAATTATTTACAAAGTTTTAGTGTTTTTCTTGTATTTATTGTTTCTGTTATTATCTAGTTTATTATATTTTATGCTGGAGCACTTTACTTCAAAATCACTACAATCGAAATTGAAATAGATTTTATATTGCAATATATATACTGCAGGAAAGCAAAATATTGCAATGTATTTTTTGCAATGATTGTACAGCCTTAGTATCAATGTTAAAACCTTTCAAAAAGAAGAGTTTAAAAAATCTATGTAACGGTGTTTATCAGAAATATAACTTTTAGGAACATAGAAACATCATAAATATATTGGCTGTCATGTCTTTTGAAACATTTAGGCAATAAGGCGCAAGACGTGCAATTTGTTGCTATTTTCAGATCAGCGCAACCCTAGTTTTCACGTTACGCATCACGTTGTTTAAATTGCAAATCTATTTGTGCCACTTTGTGGACTTAAGGGTGTGCTGGTCTGAAAAGGAGGTGTGTTAAGGCGCATTGTTGGTGTGTTGTTGAACTGAAGTAGACCGCGCCATTGACCAAGTAAAAGCTGCACTAAAGTTCAGTGCAGAGCGAATTAGTTGCGCACCTATGCAGGTCTAAACGCGTACAGACACAGGATGTGCAGCAATACACAAATATCTTTACATGTGAAAACAAAGGATTAAATTGTTACAAAAATTATTATTTTCTACATAAATATAAAAAAACAATGCCTCCATGCCTTCATCTCGGGGGTTTTCTTCAGTATATTCATGAGAATTTGCATTTTATTATAATGTTGTTGTTATTAGCGGTATTATTTATTATATTTGGATTTATATTTGTTTGAATAAAAATCACCATATGGGGCATAAGAACAGGATGTGTTTTTGGATGTAACTCAGTCTTTATTATTATTGGTCATTTATTCGTTTGCTGGAAATTAGAACTGAATTTAGAAATAGTTTTGAAACACAAATCTTTGCGCTTAACAAACTAAATTAAATATGTAGGCTAATGGATGTCTTCAGTGAAGTGAGTTTCCACCGTTTCCTTACTCCAAAGTAAAGGAGTAAAGTAAATAGTAAAAGGAAGGTAAAGAGGCTGAATGGAGGAGGCTTGTTCTTTGTCCTCGCGCTGCAAATGCTCTGTTTAACTTTTCTGTCTATAATGAAGCGTTCAGTTTTTCCACTTACAAAGTCCGCAATGTTCATAGCAAAAGCCCCATGGCGCGACGCAACTGACTCTTAAAGGAAATGGGAGATCGGTCTCTGATGTGTTAATGCACATTATGCTCAAAACACACCCATAACTCATTAAGAGAATATCTGGCCTGCACATTATACTGCTATTTACACCTAAAACGCTTACATTTTAGTCGGAAATAGTTTTATGTGCTTTAAAAGAACCCTCATAATTCCTTCATGTTGTCCCAACACAAATCGATTAAGTTAACTTAATTGTTTTTTCAAATGTAAAAGTGGATTGAACGTGAATCAATTAAGCTTTGTTAACTCAACTCTCTTTTTGGGTTTGGTTACAAAAAAAACAACTCTAAATGAGCTGAATCCACACAATACTTAAGTTAATAGTTTGAACAAGCAGCAGAAATCTTTTTTTTCTTTTCCAATCATCAGCGTGTGCAGAAAGAGCTTTGCGTTCTGCTCATTTGAGTGTTTATGATCATCAGGCAACTGTGTGAAAACACAAACAGACAGATTTAGACAGACACAAGCAGTGTATCATCACAGCGCGAAGTGTGATGAAATGTAGACAGACTGATTATTAATAGTTATTGTTTAATAATGTAAAATATAGATAGACATGGATGCATATAAAGGTTCAGTTAGTTTGCAAGAGAACAATGCCCTATTCTTGTCAATAGCTTACCACAGGGACATCAAACTCATTTTATGAGGGGCCACATGGAGGAAAATCTATCCCAAAGTGGGCCGGACCAGTAAAATCATGGTATATATGTCTTAAAAACAGCTATAGGTGAAGTGGGCAAGCTTAATTGTCCATAGTGTATGTGTATGAATGAGAACGTATGGGTGTTTCTTAGTGATTTGTTGCAGCTGGAAGGGCATCCGCTGCTTTAAAAAGATGCTAAATAAGTTGGTGGTTCGTTCCGCTGTGGTGACCCCTGATTAATAAAGGGACTAAGCTGAAAAGAAAATGAATGAATGAATGAATATGTGCAGTTAAAAAAAAGGCTGGGTTGTTTTTACCCCAGCTGGAATCAAATGTGCGTTAATATTTTTACATTTTTATCCCATCTGTTGGGTTTGTGCATATTTAACTCAACATTGTTACATCAACTCAGCATATTTGGGTGTAGTTCTCAGTAAATGCAGAGTTCTTTCTGTTCCTGTGAAGTAGATTTATAATCGTCCAGTCACAGAGGTTGAATAGTGGGCTTTTTTTGGTGGTTTTAGTCAAAGCATGATGATGATGATGATAGTCTGCATGATCAAGACCAGGAATGTTTAACCTGGTCTGCAGTTGTAGTGCACAAGATGACATTAAGCTAAACAGTCTGGTTAGAATCAGAAGGAATGGTGCGTAATTAAACGTTTGCTTTTATGTCTGACCAAAACCAGCTCAGAAGCTGACCTAAAACATCTGCTCATGTCTGTGGGCCCAACCTGCACAATTCTGTTGTTATTAATATATATGTGTGAAATTGTGGTTAGGTTGCAAAACACCTGATGCACGAGTGCTTTAACACTTTATACATTGTGCCTGTTGCATGCATTGAAATCCAACACTGGTCTGATGATCTGATATCTGTGAGGGTTAAAGGAATCAGAAATGAATGTTCCCCGTTTACTCGCATGTTGTTTCTTCATGTTAGCACTGTATGGTACTGGTAAAAGCTGACATTGCGATATTTAGTTTTTCTGCGATTTTATACATTGCGACATGAATATAATTCCACAAAAGATATCCCAGATAACTAGAGCATACCTGTTAACATTGGGATGTGAAAATAAGAGACCCCCCCCATCCCCCCCAAAAAAACCCTATTAAATATGTCCTTCTGGAGCTGTTTCAATGTAAATAAACAGTTCAACGGTCAGTAATACTTTTTAATAGTATTATTTACAAAATAAAATCTAATAGAATAGATCAGCAAACAGTTTAACTTATTAAAATTAGCTCTTATAAAGAATAGAGTCATGTTATCAAATCTCATTAACCTTTTCTTCACTGTATAACTTACACATTCTGATTAAAGAGCAGTGAATGAATCTCATTTATTTAGATTTTTTGTTTGATTACATTAAATAACAGAGGTGTCTCTGTTATAAATAACAGAAATTACATCTATCGTTATGACGGCATTTGTTTGCTTTCCTAATGTTTTCTGCTCATTAAGGACAAAATTAGCTGTGTTTGAAAAAAAAAACATCAAGATCGACATCTTTAGATGTTATTATTATTAATTATGTGTATATGTCTGTTCAAACATGCACCCAAAACCCTGTATCCACTTTCGCTCTGCTTCTAATCGAGTGTACAGAATCCGTTTGGGAAACAGCGTCTATTTATCACTACAGACGCGTCAGCTGGCAGGCACGCACCTCTATATGACAGTTTTGAGGATTGCATAGGAGGAGCGACGGCACCTGTAATGAAAAGGGAAGGGAATCCAGCCGTTTTTATGTTTATTTCAAAGTATTTCATGCCTAAAAAAAACGAAAGCAAAGAACAGATTCACATTTAAGAGCAAGGGGCGGCCCCTGGCGGTTCGGGTGGTATGGGTTGTGTATAGGGAGGATCGGCTCTTTAATGTTTATTGACACCCGTCGGAGAACGACTGAAAATACGGGAGAAATACGGGAAATACATTTACGGGATGATAGCAGGATAGAACTGTAAACCACGGGAGAATCCCGGGAAATACGGGAGGGTTGACAGGTATGAACTAGACGTGTGAACCTACAGGGGTTTCACGGTTCGATTTATCATGCCATCAGTTCGGTTCAATTCGATGAGTCGGTGCATTAATGCTGTTTTCCATACACAGTTTTATATTTTCTTCATCACAGCAATTCTTGTATTAAAATGTATAAATATATTTATATACTATTTGTAACACAATTTTGTCCTTTAATACAAACAGTCAGATATATACACTTGTGGGTTCATTCTTATACCCCTATGATTGATCACGCGCTCAACAGGAAGGGCTGTGATTGGCGGTCAGGCGCTGTTTACCGATGATAAACACTGATAAACAGCAGCGGCGATCACAGCTAATCTATGATAGACGTGAGGAGAAAACTCTGCAGACACGCACTTGTGTCTGTATCCAGAAGTATCGCTGTAACTGCCAAGAGGAGAGGATAAGTCACGCTAGCAGGTCAGATGGGCCAGAGAGAGAGAAAAGGAGTACTTTCATTTTCTCAATGGCAGTGAAATAGAGACTTCTGCTGTAAGTGTCAGTGAAAGTCCAGCAAACACACACGCTGTGAAATTGTGCACAGTTTTTAAGTAATTGGAGCATTGTAAATACTCGCTCTCACCTCCCTCGCCATAGTAAGCTATGGAGTCTTAGCGCAAACGAGATAAATGGCGAGCAAATTGAAATGTTTAAAAAAATGTCCATTTTGCTCTAACATTTGAGCATTGTTGAGCACGTTCTTAAACAGCGCTGATTTTCCATTGTGTTCACATGCTCAAAATAACTGATTGGCCGTGAAGGTCGTCAGTTCACCGAACTAACCGCTGTTTACTGAGTGTAAACACAGATACAGGGAGACTGGAACATATTAAAGACATGGATCAGCTGGTTTGTCTATAATGGCCCTTTCCACTGAGGCCCCGTTTACACTAGTGCGTTTTCGTTTTAAAACGCATAAGTTTTGCTACGGTTACACCATCCGTCCACACTACACCGAAGTTTTCGAGCCCCGAAAACGGAGCGTTTTGGAAACGCTGGAGAGGCCGTTTTCATTCTAAAACGCTGCTGCTCCGTCTCAGTGTGGATGGGGGAAAACGGAGACATCTGAAAACGGAGGCATGGCTGCTGAGATTCGCTACTCGATTGGGGCTTTTGGGTCATTGCGTAACGTTACCTTATTCATCAAGCCCCTATCACATGACTATAACGCCACAGGAAGACTGCAGACCAGCCTTCACCGTAAACAACATGGACACAAATGGAAGCGTTGTAGGCGCTATTATGCAGTTAAACTCTGCCTTTTTTACTACAACAGCTGCATATATTCGCAAGAGGCAAGCTATTGTTCGAGCACTCGCTAATCGCTCGCGTTTCAAGCGGCGTAAGCCCTATTTAGAATGCCGAGCGAGACACATGCTTTCTGTTTATACTTCAACGCGCATGCGCGAATGGTCATGTGATGTATGTTTTTGGTGGAGTAGTGTGGACAGAGATGTGTTCAGAAATGCTGGGTGAAACGCTAGTGTGTATGCGGATCGTTTTCATGCTAAAACGCTGTTTTAAAACTAAAACGCACTAGTGTAACAGGGCCTCAGTGTCATTCTCGCTCGTGGGAAATGTCTACCGTAAAGCTGTATGGGTTGTTCACATCATATGAGCAGCACTTCCCACAAAACAGATGCTTTATTATACACATAAATACTGGTGTATAAATGTTCATTACTAACTTTTCTATGAACATGATCTGATTATAACTGCAGATCAATGATCTGAGTGTAAAATAGCTTACTGTAACATCTACAATTATATAAAATGAATAAATAAATGCAGCATATATGAACACAAACAGACCCTTACAGTCTCTGATATGTTACCAATTACAGAAAAACTACACACAGCATTAGGCATGGGATGATAACCATTTTTAAGGTACACTGCGGTGGAAAAGTCAATGTTTTAAAACCGCCAAAGTTTTCTGCTTTACCATTGCTGAGGAATGTGTGTGTGTGTTTGTTTGTTTTTTAATTATAAAGACATCTGTGTGTGAAAACGTGTGAATGACATGTTTACTGCTCCAAAATATGTTTCTCGAAATAAAATCTATTGTGTTCAAAGAGGAAAAATCTGTTTTTTTTTAACCCAGACATTTAAAAGAATATATTTTAGAGCAGTGATCACAATGCTGTTATGTTTTTATCCAAGGTTATCCTACTGTCAGAATCTTACACCGACATACATTTAGTCCTTTATTTAGGTTCAAAAACAACATACAACATATAGCCCACAGTCAGTGCGAACCTCTCATCTGTGTCTTTAATCTTCAGCAGCACATGTAACCTCTGTTAGAAAGTAATTCTGTACCCAAAAGGCGATGATAATACTTAAACAAGCCAGTTTGTTTATGTTTTAGGCTGCTGAAAGAATCATTTCAAGAATCAGCTCCCTTGTTTCTGAAAGGATGTCAGAAGCACTTCAATAACCATGCACACGTTATTATCATCAACTCAAGAAGTTCCTTATTTCAAATATAGACGCATGGCGAGCGATCACGAGCTGTCTGGAGAAAGTGAAACCGATTTCGCTTTAGACAGCTTGTAAACAACAACGGTTTTATCTTCTTGGCTTTGTGGCTGTTCATCAAGACGACAACAAGGTTTGTTTGAGCTCGGGTGACCATGGCTCGTTATTATATGTGTATATTAATAAGGTGTAATGTGTCAGCTGGGTATTTGAAAATGGCACTTTTCTTTGTTTCAATTATCCTAGCTTGTGTATGAGCTTGTAACATATCTCTGTAAACCAATAGCGTTCAGCTGTACTTCTGGCTCCACCTTTTGGTACCCTTTTGTTGTGCTAGGTACCCTTTCGAAAGGGTTCTCAAAAAGTGGTACGGTATGGTTCGCTTTTAGGTACCTTTTGACAATGGAAACAGCCATAAAAGTGAACACAACCGTACTGTACCGTACCACTCAGTGGAAGCGGGCCATAAGCTGACATATGTGTGATTCGCTGATGAATCGCAGCTTTAAAATGCTCCAGTGCGATTTCAGTGAACTGATGACCTTCACAGCCAATCACAGTCAATTTTTTGGAGCATGTGAACACAATGGCAAATCAACACTGTTTAAGAACGTGCACAACTGTGATTAAATGTTAGTGGGAAATTTACATTTTTAATATTTCAGTATGTTCAATATCAGTATTTGTACCGAATTCCAGTATCGTGACAACCCTACTCGATACTGCAGATCCTGCGATGTGGCTAATTGCAGATTTGCACGTTGTGATATGAATCTATTGTGCAGCTCTACTTTATATTGTTTTTTTTTTTGTAAAAGAAAATGAGATGTTTATAAAAATGTTTGAGCTTTTCACTATATATGAAGTGACAGACAGCGGTTTAGACTAGTTTTTAACCATACACTAAAATGAAGAAGAGCACCAGGAGCTCACTACCAAGATTAATCGTTATAAAGTGAAGGTTTATCATTTTCATGTGTTTTTAAGGCCTAAGAATGAGCATTTCAGGAGAGTTTAGAACATTTGGATGCAAAAAAAGGATGATGTTTGGAGTTGTGACAGGTTTTATTGTATTTAATTATTTGTACAGAATTTTTTGCGAATTTTTTATTTTTATGCCAAATAAAAAAACATTTTATTTACCTAACTGGCAGGTATCTTTGCTTATTTTAAGGAAAAACTATTAAAGGTGAAAGCAAAACAATATTTTTACTGGATCTAAGAACTTTTATATATTTGGACAAGAAATGAGACAAAGCAAAGCAAGAAAAGCATTTTTTCCTGAGTACATAATTTACTTCAATACTGTTAGACTGCACAGAAAATATCGCTATTCAAACCATCTTGTAAAACTGTATTCATATTGCAATATTTATAGCAGAAAAATAAAATATGGAAATATCAGATTTTTCCAGCATTGTGCAGCCCTAGAAAGCAGGGATGAAACTTTGTGACGCTTACTCGTAATCTCTGTTGCCAGACTGGCTTTCTTCCAGGCCTGCTGCTTTTTAATAATATTGTGATATTCACAGTTTGTGAAGCTATACAGCTTTAAATAACTCGTAACAGCGACCACTAGTCTCTCCTCCATCTTTAAAAGTCTGTAGTTGTCTTGACCATACAAACACTGCTGTCACCTCAGAAGCTTCGCCTCTGCTTTCATTTGTTTGGGCAATGAAGAAGGCACAACTAGAGAGAGAACTTAATGCGCTGCAATTTAAGAAAACTAGAAAACTAGTTACTTTTTCTCCTCAGCTGATCACATGCTTGAGTTATGCAGAATCAATTTCTGGAATTATTTTCAATTGACCACTGCTTTAATCTGTTTGTGCTGTATTCTACAATGCTCCACAGGAGAAAGGACATAAGTATATATGGAGCATTCTTGTCTGCGGCAAAACTACTACTTTAATTCAGTATAACCCTGATAAGATTAATCTGTCTGGAGGAGTTCAAATGAGTATACAGACTTCTGTTGGAGAGTCTTAGTCACATTGCAGATGCTTCCTTTTCTGGGAAAGAGCGTTTGGTTGTGATGTGAAAACACAAGAGTGTTTGAATGGTGAAACACTCCAACCTCAACACACTCACACACACTATGGTGAAATGTGCATGCTCAAACCTTGACGTGTTCACTGTAAAAAAAAGATTTGACAGTCATAACAACAATCTTTCTCTGTTACTTTAAGTTATTGTGATGAGTTAATCAGGTTACAACTTTTTATTTTTTATTATTATTTTTTAGTTATGCAAGGTTTAACTTAAGATTTTTAGTCAGAAACCTTCTTTTTTGTGATATTTTGTTTTAAAATGTATAAGATATTTAACAAAAACATTACAATACCAATAAAAAGAAGAAAAAGAGTACAGAGTAGTTGACATTAACCAAAGTATACAACAACGTGATAATCAAAACAACTTTTCTGGGTTACAATACATTGCCAAGAATTCCCCATGAAGTGACCGAAGAAAGGGCCCCAAATCTCCTGAAATTGTCCAATGTTGCCTTTTAAGAGATATCGGGTTCGTTCCAAGTGCAGAGTAGATATCAGGTCTTCAAGCCATAGTTTAGCAGTTGGAGGATTAACATCTTTCCAGTACAATAATAACAGCTTTTTGGCTGTTATCAAACCATATGGAAGGAATTTCTGTTGTGCACTGCTCAATTAATATGCATAATCAGAATGTCCTAATATAATAAGCACTGGATCAGGATCTACGTGTTGATCAAGGACATCTGAAAGCACTTTAAAAACCAAATTCCAGAATCCCGGTACTTTATGACAGAATACAAAACTATGGGCTAAATCAGGTGTATATTTTTAAATATATTATTACATGTGTCTTGGCAGTGTGATAGTTTATCCTTCAGTGTTTCTTTGTAAATATGTTTTCTCATTCACCTCTATATTTGTTTTTGCTAAAGTATTAGATTTTTTATTTTGTGCTTGATTCTTGTGGGTGTTTTTGTGGCATTAGCATGCTCTGTGCAGAGTATATTTAGAAAGGCTTTCTTTAGCACATAAATCTCTTTATATTTTTTTCCTGTTGCTGTTATGACAAATTACTTGCATTTCTGTGAGTCATTCATCCTCTAAAATGCTTAAAAAATAAAGGAAGAAATCGAATATATTTCATCCCCAAAGTAAACACACATCAAAACTGCCGTGCAAATCTCAAATAGCCTACTTGGCCAAATTGAACACTCCTCTGACAAGTCCTGCTGTCAGGATAATTACTATAGGCTACTCTGTAAATGCTTTCTCTGCCCAGAATTGGCCTGGCAGTTTCTTAATCTGACGTTCAGAGACGTTCAGCACGAGTCTCAACAAGCTGAAGCATTTGAGGAATCCCAATACACCTTCTGCCCATCAGATAGAGCGATACGGGCGGATTGGGAGGTTAAGAGCTCATGTGAGGACGGATCCATTCATCCATGCAGGAATGTTAAGTAGAGACTTGCACTTTTATGATTATTTTTGCTTTTTTTATGTGCTCTTTCTTTTTTTGAAAGTGCAATAGCTCTCATGTCGTGTATTGGTGATGCCTGCATTGATCATGTTTTTTCAGGGATTGAAATACATGGCATAATGTAATCGGTTTATTTGAAGAGAAATGCATATGCTTAATAATAATAAGTTTTACATGGTAGTTTAAGCTTGTAGTCTTGTGTGTTTTCAGATACACCTGTAGAGGGCAGCTGGAACAATAACTTCATTATAATTTTAGTTTCCAGTCTAAACAGAACTGTTTTCATTCATTCATTCATTTTCTTTTCAGCTTACTTGCTTTATTAGTTACGGGTTGCCACAGCGGAATGAACCGCCAACTTATTCAGCATATGTTTTACGCAGCGGATGCCCTCCAGACACAACCCAGTTATGGGAAACATCCTTACACTCTCATTCACACACATACACTACGGACAATTTAGCTTATTCTTCTTTTAATAATAATAATAAAAAAAAAACACCAAAATAATTTATTTATTTATTTATTGTATTTTAAGTAAAATGAACTGAACATAAAAATAGAAACTAAAACAAAAGGATAAGTATATTACCAAAATATGTTTAAAATGTAATTGTTTTTAATTTAGTTTATATATATATATATATATATATATATAAATTGCATAATTATATAAAGTACAAAAAATAGTCGTTTAAAATTAAACTCTTAACATATGATGATTAAAATAATGATAATAATGAAAATATTAAAATTTAATTGTATATAATAAATTTAAAAGGCACAAAAAACAATAAATAAAACTAAATGTATTAAATATATTAAATAAAATATATACATAAAATAGAAAATAAAACAAAAGATTAAGTATATTACAAAATATGTCTAAAAAAATTATTTGGGATTATATATTTTGCATAACTCCAAAATAAAAGTAAACAATTTATAATTATTTAAAATTAAATGCTAAAGACGACGATGATAATGATAATTAGAAGAATTGCATTGTATATGATATTACAAAATAAATAAAACACAAAAACAATTAGCCAAGTGAAGTGTGTGTGTTTTATTTATTTATACATGTGTATATATATATTTGTATATTCCAAAATAAAAGTAAAAAAACCATAGTGATTTAAAATCAAATACTAAAGACATGGTTGTTGATGATGATAAGAAAAATGATTAAAAATTGCATTTGTATATGCTATTGTAAAATAAATAAAAGCACAAAAAAACGAATTAATGTATTAAATACATCAAGTTAAATGAACAGAACATAAATATAGAAAATAAACAAAAGATTATTAATTCCAATACAAAATATGTTTATAATACAATTCATTTGATTTATAGATTTTGCATAGTTCCTAAAAATGAAGTACAAAAAAATTAGTGATTTAAAATTAAATACAAAAAGAGGAACTATAAACAAGCTAAGACTAAAACAATTGGATAAAATGCACTATTATAAAAAAATATAAAAGAAACTAAATACAAACGTTAATGCAACAAAGATTTTTTTTAATTACATTAAATATATACAATTTATTTTAAAAAATCATATACAATGCAATATTATAATTGTTATTTTATTGTTATTATTGTCATCTTCATCATTTTTATCTGTGCAGAAATAGCTTGTAAATGTTCCCAGTACTGGGTTGCAGCTGGGGATCTGCTGTGTAAAACATATGCTGGAATAGTTGACGGTTCATTCCGCTGTGATCACCTCTGAAATGGAGACTAAGGGCGTACTCATAGGCACAGTTGCCTTGAACCATGCAAAAGTGCGATTGTCCCCTCTCCCCCGAAGGCCTGCATTCACACTTCATCTTTATTTACTGAACCTACATCATCGATGATGCGAATGTTCAGATTATTATTGCTTTGTATTAATTTTAGTCGTTTGAGATGCAGTGACACACAGTCAAATATTTTACTGAACAGATCCCCCACTTTTGCTCAGAGATGATCATAAAGTCCTAGTGCTGCAGGTATTAGGAGGTTTGCTGAAGGTGCAGTTGACGTGCAGCGAGGGGTTTGCGTCTTTAATAAACTACAACAGTTTGTGTTCCTTGAAAATTAAGAATGATTAATAAATGCATATGAAACAGTCCCTTAAAAGTGGCGACGTGTCTTCTGTTTTGGGCTCAGGCACGCTTTGCACTCACACTACAAGTGTACCGTGCCAAAGCCCTACCAAACCGCACTCTGGCACACCTCTTCAAACCGGGCCAGGGCTGGCCAACTGAACCACACCTGTGCCTGATTCTGAGCACTCACACTTGTCAACGAACCAGGAAATACGCCTATGGTTCGGATGGCAGTGTGAATGCACCCTTAGCTGAAAGAAAATGAGAATGAATGGCTTGTAAATGCCCCTTGTTCATTTTAAAGAGTCTCAAACAGACTCCCAGGGTCTAGTAGTCATGTCTTGGTCATATTTTTGAGATAAGTCAGAAGCGCTGTGTCATTGTCTGCTTATGTTCAAGTCAAGATGGATTATTTGTGTTTGGGCTCACATTTTATTGTCCGTCTGTTTGTTCGTTTCCTCCACATAACCACATCATGACTCCACATCAAGTGTCATCAGCTGCGTTGCTTCATCATTGCATTGTGGTTCATTTCAGGATCTTTTAGACCACAAGTTACACATTTACTTCAGCAATACCTCCTTACGAGAAGGCTTTCATTTCAGACTCAAAGTAGGGATGTTCCCATACCTTTTAATCCTTTTTGACAGAATTATGAAGACAAATGAAGAGTTCAGATGCAAAACCCTCTAAATCCATCAGACTTTTTTTGTGAATGAGTATTGTCCATCAGGCTCCTCTGATTAGGTTCAGCTGTGTCATTATATAGATAATGGAAATGTTATTAGCAAGTAAATAAAATAACTATTTTTCAAGTGTCACTTTAGTCAACTCTTTGTTTTTTAACAAGGGAGATTTTTCTTTTTGCGTCAAAACCAGCTAAATCCACTTCTGCTTTTTATGCAAAAACCTCTAAATCCACCTATTGGGACAAGACAGTATAATTAGTTGAAAATCGCTAAAGATGTAATTAGAAATTATTTTGCTAAATATAAAACGCGTTACACAAACAATCTAAAATTAAAAATACATCTCTCAAGTAAGTAGTGGTTCATTCTGCTGTGATAAACCAGGGAAAAAGCAGAAGGAAAATGAATGAATGAAATCTGTCATGTGCATTTATTAATAACATTAAAACTGACATAAAATCTTAACAATCTGTTGTGATTTCTGATATTTATGGTGCTTTTATTTAAAGCATTGCAACATTTTGTGTAATCTGCTGGTATGGAAATGCTACTGAGGCCCAGAAGAGGTCACTGGGGAAGGTGGTAACAGCAGCCAGGGAATTGCTGGGAATAAAACTAAAGAGTTTTGAGTATGTACAAACAAAGAGTACTAAATAAGGCTATCGGGATTTGTCATTGATGAAAGACACCCTTTATCAAACACATTGTTACCATCAGGTCGTTGATATTATGTTACGAGGTGTTTAAGAAATAGGAAAAAAAAGTATCATTTATACCCCAAGCAATTAAGTTTTTAAATTCCTCCTCACTCTATTAATGGCTAGTAGACTGGATGTTTATTTAAAGTAGGTGCTCCATGTGTGTGTTTTTTAAACAACAACAAACAAAAGTAAAAAATAACAGTACAAATAGGAAAAAAGTATATAACAGTACAACATTGATTAAAAGAATAAAAATAAACCACACTATAACCTTCATATTGTGCACCACACAGTATATGATGTGCATAAACAATATATAATGTGCATTAATTTTTCAAATTAAGTATATAAACAGGTCAGTACCAAAAGTTGAGCTTGACAGCATGGTGTAGTGAGTAAAATAAACAAGGATGATAAAAGAAATAAATGGGGGGGAAAAGAGAGAGAAAATGAGAATATATTAAATTAAATAGTCTGAGGGGTGGCACGTTCTTCAAACTTGTAGTTTTAAATCAAGAAAGAGTTGTATGCTTGATCTGTATCAGCACTAATATACTCATCTGGAAGGTACAGAAGGTGCTCCATGTTTTTAAACAATTTATTTATAAATACATATATATGCCAAATGTGAAATGCCAAAAGTCTCAGTGGGTGTAGGCTGCAAATGAAATTTCCCTACGGGGACAAATAAAGCTAACTAACTAACTAAAAGAGCTTAGCAAATTGAAATGTAAAAATAATTGTACCAGGTATCCACTGCTAGTTTCAGCATCTTCGTGTATCTTCCTTTGAAAATTCTGACGAAAATAGTTTGCTGTTTTAATTCCACTATAATGACTATGACTGCTAAATTTGTTTGATTTAGATGAATACATTTTTGCAGAAATATGCACTGATTCACTAGTAACACACTGAGGGCATCTGGTTAAAATCAGGTAATGCAAAATGAGAAGCATTCGCTAAAAACAATCAGCTGCTTATCGTTCGTAACAGTGTGAAAAGGACTTCAAGTCTGTGTGAACCGGACTTTTATTTCAGTATGTTAATGTGCTTCTGACTGAAACTGAATATTAAGTAGAGGACGGGGCTTTCTTTAGCACATCATTCACTCATAGCAAACTAATGGTAAGGGAGGGTATTAATATGCAGTTTCTATGGAAACCATCAGGTTGACGTCAACAAAATGACTGCAACTCCAACGCAGAAGCAAGTGTGCTGCGTTCCAATTCACATACTTAAACTACAGCCTAAAAGTACTTTTTTGTGGGACGTATATACTTTCGAGTGTGTAACAGAAGAGTACGCAAGCTTTGGGACATACTATTTCCTCATTAACAGATCGTTATGTTGCTTGCTTACATCCCCTTTCAATCATCTCAACAATTCAATTCAATTCACCTTTATTTGTATAGCGCTTTTACAATGTAGATTGTGTCAAAGCAGCTTCACATAGAAGGTTATAGTAAATTGAAAGTGTCAGTCTAGTTATTAGTGTTGGAGTTCAGTTCAGTGTTGTTGAATATTCACTACTTGGAGTCCAAACACTGAAGAGTATTCAACACATCATCCACATTTCTTTTGTATTTAATTACCTACCTTACTGTAGAAGCAGGATAATCTGCCATTCACGAGTCTTTCATAAAGAGAAATCTCCTCAGGTCTTTGGGTAATTATACATTCAGAAGTTAATGTCCAAACATATTTTGACATAAGTTCACTTTCTTGTTGTATATAATATAATATAATATAATATAATATAATATAATATAATATAATATAATATAATATAATATAATATAATATAATATAATATAATATGAAACAGAAAACGTGGTTTAAATACAGTCATACAAACATCTTTACCGAAGCCTCTCTACTTCACGATTGGTCTTGCGTGTCCGCCATATTTGTAGTTTGTTTACACTTTTTACCTAAGTTTGTGGTTCTAATGAAATTCACGTCCAACACGCAATGTATAGTGGGCAACATCAGTAGTTGTAGCAGTATGGACGCTTCTTCACTTCGAATTTTTACTGGACATAGTAAACTATCCAGGAACCTTTGGCATACATTTCAACATACTATGGTTTAGGACATACTAATTCTATTTTTAAGTACTCTTTAGGATGGGTAGTATGTGATTGAGGTGACATGGTGGCGCAATGGGTAGCACGATCGCCTCACAGTAAAGGAGGTTGCCGATTCAAGTCCAAGCTGGGTCAGTTGTCATTTCTGTATGGAGTTTGCATGTTCTCCACGTGTTGGCGTGGGTTTTCTCGGGGTGATCCGGTTTCCTCCAGTCCTTTTTTTTTATTATTCATATTTGTTAACATGTTTTCTTTCTTTCTTTTTTTTTTATCAGAGGTTTTATTAAAAATAGACCAAAAAAAACAACAATAACAACAAAACAGTCAGATACTGGCAGATGCAATTGTTTGCGTGTGTTTTTTGTGTGTGTGCATGAAAAGTGGAAGGTCAGAGTACATGCATATGGAAAAATATATACATATAAATAGACAACATGTATAACAGTCAATAAATTGTACAAATAACAGATATAAAATAAATCAGATCAGAAAAAAGTCACAGTTTCCTCCAGTCTAAAGACATGCGCTATAGGTGGATGCATGCATCATCCGTAATGCGTTTGATAAAGTTCGCCATATCAGAGTTCTACAAACAAATACGGACAAGACATAAAGATATCCACTAAGATAAACACTGCATTAGTATGATTTATATGCAAAAAGGATCGCGGATTGTTGGAATTGATCCATTTTTCAAAAACAATTTATTCGCGAATCCCGAGTGGAATTGTCCCGCATTCTCAAAGCAGTCTGCGCTAAAATGGTTAGCGCAAACATACGACAGTTTAGGTACGTTTTCAGGCACCTGATCGTTAAAGATAAAACTCAGCCACTTTAAGCCTCTGTTGCTCATTTCCAGGAAGAAGATGAAGGCTCTTGTGTTGAGCCTTGCATCCAAAAACAGCGCAAGGGTGTTCCTTTGGTGGCATCGCTTCGACTCACACTAAGAAAATGGCGGTCGTGAAACAACAAACTGAGGATATGGTAATGCGAGCCTGTCAATCAATATGGGTGGGCGGGGGGACCGCACTCCTACGTAAAGTTGCAGTCGATCTCAAAACCGCTCCAATTGGTCCATCGTTTTTATGTTGTTAAATTGAAAAAAGGACTGGGTGTGTTTATATCAGCCCAATATGACGCTCTATACACTATACCTACACATGACTGTCCAAACAGCTTAAAAAGTAGATTTTTCATCAAAGGTGCCTTTTAACTAAATTGTCTGTAGTGTATGAATGTGAATGCAATAGTGTATGGGTGCTTCCCAGTGATGGGTTACAGCTAGAAGAGCATCAGCTGCGTAAAACATAAACTGGATAAGTTGGCGGATCATTCCTCTGTGGCGACCCCAGATTAATAAAGGGACTAAGCCGACAAGAAAATGAATGAATGACTGAGTATGCGAATTGGGCCACAGCAATGGTCAGGCTTTGATTTAAAGATTGTCAAAACAGGTTTTTTTACAGTGGATTATTTGCACAGATTAATTATTCAGCTTAATAATAACATTAAGATTTAAGATTTTAAGATTTTGTGAACTCTCAGGTTATTAGCGAGATGGTCCGCTAGTATAAATATCAGTTTTGATAGCGATACTGGACTCTGGTCGTCTCCGTGTCTGTCTGTGCTTCCCTCAGAGCTGGTAATTAGTCCCACATGGCGTCTCTCTGACAGAATCCTAATTAAAAAACACACAGCTTTAAATATAGTGGAGAGAGAGGACACGATCCCCGCTGAGAGACATCACTTTCTCATGTCACAAAAAGTAAATAACAGGCCTAGGTTGAGCGTTTGCTTATTTAAACCGTCACCTACTGTAAGAAACTCTTATTTTGGTATTGCTTAAAAGTATTTCCTATTGTTTAGTATAGTGCCGGGCAAAGATTACTCAAGATTAATCACAATCAAAATAACATTTTGTATTTACGCACATGATTATATGGTGTCATGGCTTTGCAAACAATGTCATTATAATAGAAGTCAATGGGGCAAAAACAGCCACCAACAGAATGAAAGGGTAGTAAATTTGCCCAGAGTGTATTGAGTTTTTAAAAAATCTCAAAGCATTTGCTTTAAAAATGTGTCAAAATAAGATTTCTCACCAAAAATCCCATTTGCTGAAACTGGCTGGAGCTATCAGTCCTTTTGGGTGTAGCTATCAGACTTCGGGTGGAGCTATGAGTCATTTAGGGTGGAGCTATCACTTTAGGGTGGAGCGGTTTGTCCTTTAGGGCGGGGCTATCAGTCATTTAGCGCTGGGCTATCAGTTATTTAGGCCCCGTTTACACTAGTTCGTTTTCGTTTTAAAACGCATAAGTTTTGCTACGGTTACGCCATCCATCCACACTACGCTGGAGTTTTCGAGGTGCGAAAACGGAGCGTTTTGAAAACGCTGGAGCGGGCGTTTTCATCCTGAAACGCTGCTGTTGCGTCTCAGTGTGGATGGAGGGGGAAACGCATACCTTTGAAAACAGAGGCGTGGCTGCTGAGATCCGCTACGTGATTGGGGCTTTGGGTCATTGCGTATCCTTCCCTTATTCATCAAGCGCACGTGGCTATAACGTCACCGGCAGACGGCAGACCAGTCTTTACTGTAAACACTGCATTTTCGATAGCGATAGATGTTTTATATTCATTTGTTACTTTAAGTAACAACTCGACCTCGTCGTCTGTCCTCAAAAAGACCTCTCTTGCTTTCTTTGTCATCGCGTTCATCGTTCCACCAGCGTTTGTTGACTAACAATAACCAAACGCCGAGCGAGACACGTGCTTCCTGTTTATACTTGAAAGCGCATGCTCAGAGTGCGCGAATGGTCACGTGATATACGTTTCTGGTGGAGGGAGATCTTTTGAGATACGCTAGTGTGGACGCAGATCGTTTTCATGCTAAAACGCCGTTTTTAAACTAAAACGCACTAGTGTAAACGGGGCTTTAGTGTGGAACTATCAGTCCTTTAGGGTGGACCAATCACTTTAGGGTGGGGCTATTTGTCCTTTAGGACAGGGCTATCATTCATTTAGGGTGGAGATATCAGTCCTTTAGGGTGGCGCTATCAGTCCTTTAGGGTGGAGCCATCAGTCCTTTGGGGTGGTGTTATCAGTCATTTAGGGTGGAGCTGTCAGTCCTAGGGTGGAGCTATCAGTCTTTTAGGGTGGAGCTATTTGTCCTTTAGGGCGGGGCTATCAGTCATTTTGGGAGGAGCTATCAGTCTTAGGGGGTAGCTGTCAGTCCTTTAGGGTGGAGCTATCAGTCCTTCAGGGTGGAGTTATTAGTCTTACAGTGGAGCTATCAGTCAAATAGGGTAGAGCTATCACTTTAGGGTGGAGCTATTTGTCCTTTAGGGCAGGGCTATCAGTCATTTAGGGTGATGCTATCAGTCATTTAGGGTGATGCTATCAGTCATTTAGGGCGAAGCTATCAGTCCTTTAGGGCGGAGCTATCAGCCCTTTAGGGTGGAGCTATCAGCCCTTTAGGGTGGAGCTATCAGTCCTTTAGGGTGGAGCTATCAGTCCTTTAGGGTGGAGCTATCAGTCCTTTAGGGTGGAGCTATCACTTCTTTAGAATGGAGCTATGTGTCCTTTAGGGCAAGGCTAACAGTCATTTAGGGTGGACCTATCAGTTCTTTAGGGTAGAGCTATTAGTCTTAGGGCAGGGCTATCAATGGGCGTGTCTCGTTTCTGCGCTCAATTCATCTGTTTGTTCATCTTAATTCATTTCCATCTTTCAACAATCCAATTGGTTCCGAAAGAACAAAATCGTGTACCGCCCTACATTTCTTTCTCATTTCAGGAGGACATTAGTACATTTAGGGTTCACTTTTGTACCCTTAACATTCACTTCTGTACCCTTAAGACAGTGTTTCCCAACCCTGTTCCTGAAAGCACACCAACAGTACAGATTTCCTACCTCTCGCTAATCAAACACACCTGAATCAACTCATCAGAGCTTAGGAGACTCCAAAACCTGAATTGAATGGGTCAGATAAGGGAGACATCTAAAATATGTACTGTTCGTGTGCCTCCAGGAACAGGTTTGGGAAACACTGCCTTAAGCTACTATGAGGTACACATTTGTACTTTTTAGGCGTTAATATGTACCTTTAAGGATCTGTTAGGAACAAAAACAGACCTCTTTAGAGGGTTCCACCCCAGTGACAGATTTTGCACCTTTTATTTCTGAGCGTGTACTATATTTGTGTCAAAAAAAAGGACTTCACCTTCATTTCATGGCGACCTTAGTGTGTAATAATGATACTCTCTCCCTCATTCTTGCTGGGTTGACGTCTGTGTCACATGTCGAGAACAGAATGCTCAAGAATTCAGAGTTATTAATGCTTTACTCCCTCGGATCTCTCAGGTTTTACAGCGCGGGGTGTATTTCATGGCCTCTCCGTGGCAGGTTTAGGACGGGAGGCGTCTTATTTTAGCGTGGAGGTCTTGGGTCTCCCTCTTTGGCTGACCACACCGGTGGTCTCAAATCTCCGAAGGTCAGACCTCAGGACTCTATATTTTGCCCTCATAAACGAGTGGCCAACATCTAACTTTATCTGCCAGGTCTGATCTGTCCGTGCAGATTGAGTTTCCTGCAATTATGACTGGAGTGAGTTGTCGGAGTGGTTTTAAAGACTTGTTGCTCGGCTCAAAGGTATTATTGCCTGTTTAAGGTGTTGAAGGTGTTATCTGCAGGTCATATAATTGGCCAGACGGGGGCGTACGAGTATATATGTCAGATTAAAGAGGAAAGGATTATGAAATAAGCAGTAATAATTAGCCTTCAAGGCAAAGATATACTGTAGCAGGACTTGTATTTCCAGCTTAGTTTATTTCTGTTATACGATTGACATTTCAGATTTAGACCGCGCTGGATTTTAGTGACTTGCGGCATACAAATGTGGTGCGTTATAAAACCGGGACAATTACTCATATGTTTAAAATCTCTATGTGGAACTTAATAATCACAGTTGTTGTATTCTGTGCTAGCAACGTCGCATTACTTTTTTCTGTCCTGCCGTGTTTGAGTGTTTTCAATGTTAAACAGATGCTGTTCACTGTTAATAGGGACAGAAGAGGTTGTGTCAGGGTAAAGTTTTGCTGTAGTTATGTTTGCAATTTATTTCCAGTGTAGCAAGCCAAAATATATATGGCAATCAAAGCACATTTCTTGAAATAAAAGTCCACGTTGTTCTTCTTGATGTTTTATTAGGAATTATAGGAATTCACGTTATGGTGCATTTATTCTTAATCATGAAATATGCTGTTATTTCATGTCTTTTTATTGACCATTAGGGATCAAAATATATTAATATAACGGTTAATTTATTTCATGGTTTAATGGTTTATTTGTTTAATACTTCACAAAAAAATGTAACTGTTTGAGATATATATATATATACCCACACACACACACACACACACACAGGGTAGGCCATTTATATGGAATGGATACACCTTAATAAATTACATAGACAACTGCTTTAAGATAAAAAGCTAAAAGTCTAAGGTGGTCAGATGGGGAGATCTTGCTCAACGACTAATCAACTTTTCAGGAAACTATTCAGGAAACCATTCACATTTTATTAAGGTGTATGTATATAAATGGCCCACCATATATATCTATATGTACTGTATATAT
This sequence comes from Danio albolineatus, assembly GCA_903798035.1. Classification (NCBI taxonomy): domain Eukaryota; kingdom Metazoa; phylum Chordata; class Actinopteri; order Cypriniformes; family Danionidae; genus Danio; species Danio albolineatus. The sequence goes on from CAIGQQ010027880.1 coordinate 83,365, forward strand.
GTACTGTATATATAGCAAATTATGCAAATTTTCTTAGATTTTTAGCCCATCATCGAGCCTATTTCTTTACTTGTATAAATGTGTGTAAATTTATATTTATTCAGTTTTGATTTTAATTTCAGTAAAAATATTGACTAATATGAAAATGTTCTTTTGATTTATTTACAATACAGTTTGTAAAGTAATATTTTATGGTTTTTAGCAGATATATGAGAGACTTGTTTTGTTTGCCTTGTAAGTTGAGCCAATTGGATTTGCATTTTAGACATTAAAAGTTATCATATTTTTATGTCATATAATAAGTTATTAGTTATGATACTCCCAAAATCATTCCGCATAAATCCACAGATTTTTTACAAAATTCTGCTCAGAAATGACCAGACTGGGGCTAATTATTACTAAATAAAACATTTAGTAAACAAATTTTTGTTTGTTTAAAATGTATGAATTATTGAACTAATATTATGTTAAAACAGTTTGCTTAACTTATAAATTTTAGCTAAAACATGATTAACTTTAATATAAACTTATTAAAGTTTAATAAGTTATAATGACCTAAACGTATATGCAAATCTTTTTTTTTTTTTTTTTTTTCAAAATATTACTAAAGTATTCAACCTAAACTCTGTTTAATTAATAATTTTAGTTTTCATTATACAATTGTGGTCATTATAACTTTTTAAACTTTTATAA
>CAIGQQ010027880.1:193514-212944 GCA_903798035.1 Danio albolineatus
CCATTAAGTTACTGTAAATTTTACAGTAAGTTGCAATTATTAATGTACAGTGCACTTGTAAATTTACAGTTCTAAATTGCCAGTAAGCTGCTGTAAATGTTACAGTAAATTGTAGTTATTAATGTACAGTGCGCTTGTAAATGTAGAATCCCACTGGCGAACAAATTACCAGTAACTTACTGTGAATTTTAAAGTAAGTTGCAATTATTAATTATTTACAGTGTGCTTATAAATTCACTGTTCTAAATTGCCATTAAGTTACTGTAAATGTTACAGTAAATTGTAATTATTAATGTACAGTGCGCTAGTAAATTTACATTTCAAAATGTCCATAAAGTTACGGTAAATATTACAGTAAATTGTAATTATTACTGAACAGTGCGCTTGCAAATTTACAATCCTACTGGCGAACAAATTAGCAGTAAGTTACTGTAAATATTACAGTAAATTGTAATTACTAATTTACAGTGTGCTTGTAAATTTACAGTACTCCTGGCAACCAAAATTGTCAGTAAGTTACTATAAGTTTTACAGTAAGTTGCACTTATTAATGTAGTGTGCTTGTAAATACACAGTTCAAAATTGCCAGTAAGTTACAGTAAATATTACAGTAAATTGAATTTACAGTGCATAAACCAAAAATACCAGTAAGTTACTATAATTTTTACAGTATTTTTTTACAGTGCACATAATAACCTGCTTTTAATGTACAAAACACATTATGGCTATGGAGTGTCCCTGTAAACCACGTATACTGTACAAGTTTGTGTGTGTGTGTGAGCTGTGAGGAGCTGTTGGCTGTCATTAGACACTGGGATTTCCATGTTTCGACAGCTGTGAACGGGCTGCTGAAAGCTGCAGGGTCTCTGGGAATCCTCTGAACACACTCTGAATTCACACATTCATCTGCACGTGTGTGAAGTGAAGTGAGCGACGGCTTCAGCACTGCAGGAGAACCTGGTCAAGAATGTGAGCACGAGCTTGAGCTATTCCTGCACACGCGCACAAAAACAAATCAAGGCAAGGATTTAATAATGGCAGTTTTGGGAAATTCACTTCAAAGTGTTATTATTTACTAATTTCACCATTAATTGTATTTGAATTGACCCTAGCTGGGTCAGTTGGCATTTCTGTGGGGAGTTTGCATGTTCTCCCTGTGTTGGCGTGGGTTTTCTATGGGTGCTCCGGTTTACCCCACAGTCCAGAGACATGTGGTATAGGCGAGTTGGGAAAGCTAAATTGTCCGTAGTGTATGTGTGTGAATGCAAGAGTGTATGGGTGTTTCCCAGCATTGGGATGTGGCTGGAATGGCATCCGCTGTGTAAAACATATGCTGGATAAGTTGGTTGTTCAGTCCACTGTTGGGATTAGGGTTGGGGTAGGTGTAGTAGACGTTAATAAAACACAACAGGTTACTTTTAGGTTGGGTTTAAGGTTGGGGTAGGTGTAGTAGATGTTAATAAAAACACAACAGATTACTGTGATGTTGGGGAAGGTGTGGAAAGTCACAAAGCACAATATTGGGCTCCGTGTCATGTACAAGACATTAAATAAATAAAAACTCCAGGTTTGAATAGCCCACTTGGAACTCGAGTCCCACCCACTTGGAGCTGGCTCCGTTTATACCCTTCTCCCCAGACTGACCAAATAAACTCAAATGACCTTGATCACTCAGAAAAGTCTGAAACCGGAAGAAAAGAAACAAGCAAATGAAAAATGAAAGAATAGGGTTATTAGAGGCCCCTGGGGAAACATGTCAAAAAACCCGCTTTGATTCAGAAATAGAGTCACTGAAAATGTGACATGTTTGTTCTTCTGCTGTTTTTAGGAACTGCAGTTTCCACATGAAATCATCTTCCTCTTAATCTGACACAGCGCTTAAACATGTGCTTATTTATAACTCATTTGAATAAACATTAAACGTCTGCTCTGCTTTTTCAGTTTCAGTATTCTGCAGCACCATCTATAAGGTTAGAAAAATATCCAGTCATTTAAAAGATACATATAATTTATTAGCATACAGTTGAAGTCAGAATCATTTTATCATATTATTTTATATTTTTCCTTACTTTCTGTTTAACGGAGAGATTTTTTTCAACATTTCTAAACGTAATAGTTTTAATAACTAATTTCCAATAACTGACTTCATTTATCTTTGCAATGACAGCACATAATATTTGACTAGATATTTTTCAAGATAGTATTCAGCTTAAAGTGCAATATTAATTAGGTTAACTAGGCAAATTAGAGTAGTTAGACAAGTAATTGTATAGTGATGGTTTGTTCTTTAGACCAGAGTTTCTCAACCACGTTCCTGGAGGACCACCAGCTCTGCTCATTTTCCATGTCTCCTTAACCAAACATCCTAAAACCTGAATCAGATCATCAGCTCATTAGCAGAGACTGAAAGACCTGGGTGTGACTGACAATGGAGACATCCAAAACATGCAGTGTTGGTGGTCCTCCAGGAACGTGGTTCAGAAACACTGCTGTAGACCAGGGGTGCTGAAGATCTACCTTCCTACTGGTTTCAGTTGCAACCCTTATCAAACACACCTACCTGCAATTATCAAGTGCCGTTCAGGTCCTATTTAATTGGTTCAGGTGTGTTTGATCAGGGTTGGAGAAGAACTTTGAAGGAAGGTGGATCTCCAGGAATAGGGTTGATTAGCCCTGCTGCAGACAATCGAAAAAGGAAACTGTGGTGCAAGAAGTTGCTGAGTGTTCACTGAGTAAAAGCTTTGTTTACATATGCCTGTTGTGTTACCACAGGAACTATAGAATTACCGATTACAGATTAATTTCAGTACTTTACTATAGAGATCAAAAACACTAGTATTTATAGTAGTAGTATTTACAATGAATTGCTATAGTATTGTATAGTGTAGTATTTGTTTTATGCTTATTTTTGTCTCTTGTATTTCTTAATGAAACAAAATTACGTAGTATTTTGTTTGTTTTTAGATTGTTTCATTTAAAAAAAATGCATTATTTAATTTTCCAAACATATTGAATTACTTCATAAATTAATTAATTAGTTATGTAGCTAGTAAGTTAGGTTGTTTGTTTGTTTGTTACGTTGATTGTTTGTTTGTTTGTTCATTCTGAAGACATTCAAATAAATACATTATTAAAAATTATGTTAAAATGAATATAAATAATCTAATTATTTATAAATCTAAATTGGTTATTTTAATCATCTTGTTGTGAAGCAGATGCTGAGAGCAGACTTGCGGATCTAAATGCAGGTTTATTAGAGAAGTAGTGCTGTGCAATTAATCGCAATCGCAAAAAAAAAAATCGCGATTTAAGCACATGCAATTTATTAGATTGCATGTTAAATTAAATTGCTTAAGGCTGCAATTTTACCTACTAATTTATTTTTGTTCTTGTGCACATGATTTTAATATGTTAACCAATCAGAGCTGACGCAGCACACCAGGCAATTACAGCTAAGCTGAGCGGGAGAAAGATGTTAACCAATCAGAGTTCACTCCGCGCCTGACAAAGTTGAGCGGGAGAACCGAATAGGTGGTTTTGATTTACGTTAGTTTTTATTTATTGTTCTGGCTGGAATTGAGGTTAGTTCATCTTTATTTCTTCATGTTGTCTGTTTTAAGACAATTTATTACAGTTTTGTTTATCAAGCAGTGAGTGCTACTGTGTACAGTATGTGTTTAACTACAGCTGAGGTTAGTTCATCTTCATTTATTTTGTGTTGTCTGTTTTAAAGACAATTTTACTACAGTTTCACTCATTAAACTCAATACTGTGTTATTTCATTGTAAAATGTTTTGTTCTGCACTTCTTGTGCACTGAATACATGTAGAATGTGTTTATGTAGCGCGTTTGACAAAGCAAAAACAGCTGCCAAAATTGCAAATAAAATCGCAATCGCAATATTTGTTCTAAAAATCGCAATATGATTATTTTGTCCATATTGCACAGCCCTATAGAGAAGCCAGGCAAGCAATGGTCAATACAGGGGTAAATAGATGTATGCAGGTAAGCCAGAGTCGTAATCAAATATAAAGGCGAGTGGTCAGAGGGCAGGCAGCAGACAGCAGACAGAGAAAAACAATACAACAAGGCTAGGATAAAACATGGCAAGACAAGGCAAGGAAACCACGTCGTAATGCTCACCGTACAGTTTACAAGACTCAGCAACATCTGTGTGTTTTTGTGCTCACTTTATAGTCCCTGCAATCAGTTCATGAGTAGCTTCAGCTGTGAGTGTCCAATCAGTAGTGACTTGGAGCAGGTGAGTGTGTGTTTGTGTGTGCGTGTGTGTGTGTGTGTGTGTGTGTGTGTGTGTGTGTTGGACGACTGGATATGTAGTCCATAGACCAGCAGATTTGTAGTCCATTAGCGATCTGCAACCGCCAGATCGCTGATAATCATAACACATCTATTTAAAAAAATGTAACTTTTTTTTAATTATTAGATTTTTTTTTTCAGATTTAAGCATACATTTTTTTTACATATAAATATTTGTTTACATTACATCCAAAATAAAAGCTTGTGTTTGCACAGGTTACACATGTGTACTGTGCATATTTACTTTGTACATATAAATACAAACATACTTGTAAATGGAAAATGGGTGTAAAGATATATATGGGTAATATCACACGAGTAGCAGTGCAATATGGCTGTATATCAGCACTGATGGGAGGCGTGCGTTGACATGAGGTCACAGGCGGAGTGCCTTAGTGTTCAACCAGTGATGATACACAGCCTTATCACACTGCTATGAGTGTGAGATTGCGTTTATACAACAGTTCGACAGTATAATCATGTGTATAAAAAAGAAAATCAAACATGGAGACTCTCAAAACCCTTATGTAAAAAGGACTACTTTCTTCCGCCATTCATTCAAATCTGCAGCTGACGTCAGAACAGCAGAAGCTGTTATTAATTCACCAACGTCACTTTAGAGCTAGTGTTTGAATGATTCTCTAGCGCAATGTCTAAAGTGATGACAAAACGGGTGATTTTGCTCATATTTTAAGATTATAAGTCTGAACAGCATGAAATGCCATCAGTCTACAGAGATTTCCCAGTATTTCTCTGTTGCCATCGGGAGATCACAATATTCCTATGGTATAAATACAGCACTACAATATACAAAAGAGAGAGTGTCACCTACCTATTTAATAATGATTTGATCAGCTGTAGTTTGAAATTACGCGTTTTCTCTTAGGGCTTAATACGCTTCTCTGTCACCATCTTATGGATGAACATACCAGACAGAACAACAAACACAGGCTAATGTTTCTCAGAAACTATAAATATTTAAAATAGGCACTGTCCTTATAACTAAACTGCATAGTTGCAATCTAAACAAGTACATTCTCGACTGAAAAAGCCACAAAAGTACATTATGTTGTCTAAGAGCTGCAATACTTGTCAAACTGTAGAGTGTCCTCTGCTTGTTGCTGTATGCAGGTGGTTATCCGGGAGTGCTGTTACTGGCAGAACTTCATGGCTATTAGCCAATCAGATTCAAGTACCAGAGAGAACTGTTGTATAAATTATATAAAATTATATATATATATAGTATGTTATATTTATTTTTACATTTATATACAGTATGTCACAAAAGTGAGTACTCCCCTCACATTTCTGCAAATATTTATTTATATCTTTTCATAGGACAACACTGCAGAAATGACTCTTTGACACAATGAACAGTAGTCAGTGTAAAGTTTGTTTAGCAGTGTAAATTTAGTGTCCCCTCAAAATAACTAAAAATACAGCCAATAATAGCTGAACCCCTGGCAACAAAAGTGAGTACACCCCTAAGTTAAAATGTACAAATTGAGCACAATTAGACATTTTCCTTCCCCTGTGGCATGTGACTCATTAGTTTTACACTGTCTCAGGTGTTTCCAGAAAGCAGGCGAGTTAAATTTGGTATAAAAGCTCTTCCTCTCTCTCAACCTGGCCACTGAAAGTTCAACATGGCATCTCATGACAAACAACTCTCAGAAGACCTGAAAAAACAAATTGTTACTTTGCATAAAGCCTAGGCTATAAGAAGATAGCCAACACTCTGAAACTGTGCTGCAGCCAAGGCCATTCAATGCATTAAGTCGACAGGTTCTTCTCAGAACAGGCCTCGCCATGGTCAGCCAAGGAAGCTGAGTGCACGTTCTGAGCGTCACATCCAAAGATTGTCTTTGAAAAACAGACGGATGGGTGCTTCCAGCATTGCTTCAGGTATTGAAGGGATGGGGGGTCAGCCTGTCAGTGCTCAGACCGTACGCCGCACACTGCACCAAATTGGTCTGCATGGTTGTCCTCAAAGGAAGCCTCTTCTACAGATGCACAAGAAAGCTCGCAAACAATTTGCCGCAGACATTCAAACTAAGGACCAGGATTACTGGTATCATGTCCTGTGGTATGATGAGATCAAGATAAAACTATTTGGTTCAGATAGTGTGAAGCGTGTGTGGTGGCAACCAGGTGAGGAGTACAAACACAAGTGTGTCTTGTCTATCATTAAACATGGTGGTGGGAGTGTCATCATGTGGGACTGCATGAGTGCTGCTGGCATTGGGAAGCTACAATTCAATGAGGGAAACATGAATTCTGACAAGTACTGTGACATACTAAAGCAGAGCATGATCCACTTCTTCCGGAAACAGGGTCATAAAGCAGTGTTGCAGGATGATAATGACCCCAAATACACCTCACTGGCTTGCTAAAGGGACTGGACCACTGTTAAAGGTGATGGACTGGCCAACCATGTCTCCAGACCTAAACCCCTTAAAACACCTCTGGGGCATCCTGAAAAGGAAGGTGGAGGAGCACAAGGTGTCAAATGTCCACCACCTTGGTGATGTTGTGATGGAGGAGTGGAAGAGGATTCCAGTGGCAACCTGTGAAGCTCTGGTCAACTCCATGTCCAACAGAATTAAAGCCGTGCTGGAAAATGATGGTGGGCACACAAAATATTAACTTCTCAATTTTTTTCTAAGGGGTGTACTCACTTTTGTTGCCAGGGGTTCAGCTATTATTGGCTGTATTTTTAGTTATTTTGAAGGGACACTAAATTTACACTGCTAAACAAACTTTACACTGACTACTGTTCACTCTGTCCAAGAGTCATTTCTGCAGTGTTGTCCTATGAAAAGATATAAATAAATATTTGCAGAAATGTGAGGGGTGTACTCACTTTTGTGACATACTGTACATATATATACTTTTATTTTGGATGCGATTAATCGCAATTAATTGTTTAACAGCATCAACATCGCCAAATACTGTAGTTATTTTATGTCATAATCCTCTATAATTGTTGCACCTTTTGGAGTTTAGACAATATATCCATTCATTCATTTTCCTTCAACTTAGTCCCTTATTTATCAGAGGTCACCACAGAGGAATGAACCACCCACTATTCCAGCATAAGTTTTACACATCAGATGCCCTTCCAGCTGCAACCCAGTAATGGGAAACACCCATACACTCTCACATTCACACACACACTCACACACTATGGCCAATTTAGTTCATCCAATCAACCTATAGCGCATGTGTTTGGACTGTGGGGGAAACCGGAGCACCCGGAGGAAACCCACACCAACATGGGGAGAACATGAAAACTCCACAAAGGAATGCCAACTGGGACTCAAACCAGCGACCTTCTTGCTATGAGGCGACAGTGCTAACCACTGAGCCACCATGCTGCACTTGACAATATATTATATACTGTATATTTTATATGTATTAATATATATTTTATATCATTGAAACATCCTATCCTTTCTGAAGAGTAAATACCTTGTTTGACAAAAAAAAAGCTTCTGATCATGAAAGTAAAACGAGTTGCAAATGGTTTTGCTTTATTTTTATAGTTGCCTTCTTATTTCTATCATTTCTCCTCTCAGATTGTATATGAATAAGCGAGTGTGGTCTGTATTTGTGTGCATGTGCGTGTGCATGTGTTTTTTCTCTTTTCTTTCATCCTCTTTATGTCTTTCCGTCTCTTTGTAAGTCGTGGCTCTTGGCAGGAGTTCAGCTGAATCATGTGAACGCAGAACAAAAGCCTGGCAGCCTGCAAAAATGACAACTAATGAAATAACTGCAGTCTGATGTAGGCAGGCCTGGACTTGGCATGGTTTGGCACTGTGAAATGATGAGGGGGGAAAAAAATGGCACGCTTCCACTACCGGTACAAACTGCCGATCCGTGGCATACCTGTGAGCTTAGCACACCAGATCCACACATTAACATCAACTAAACATAGATATTCTGACGAAGAGAACGTTGAAGTCAAGATTATTCACCCTCCTGTGATTTTTTTTTTCCTAATTCAAATATTTCCCAAATGATGTTTAACAGAGCAAGGGATTTTTCACAGTATTTCCTATAATATTTTTTCTTCTGGAGAAAGTCTTATTTGTTTTAATTTCGGCTAAAATAAAAGCAGCTTTAAATTATTAAAATCCTTTTAAGGTCAATATTATTAGCACCCTTAAGTAATATTTGTTTCAGACTGTCTTCAGAATAAAGCAATGTTACACAATGACTAACCGAATTGCCCTAACTTTAACCTAATTAACCTAGTTAAGCCTTTAAATGTCACTTTAAGCTGAATAGAAGTGTCTTTAAAAAAAAATCTAGTCAAATATTATTTACTGTAATCATGGCAAAGATAAAAGAAATCAGTGATTAGAAATGAGTTATTAAAACTATTATGTTTATAAATGTGTTGGAAAAAAACAGCTAGAAGATATTTACTGATAAACAGGTTACATTTTTACTAATCGTGTGGTTTAAAATAATACTGCTAATTATATATTATTGTTTTTAAGTTGATTTTTAAATATTGTTTTTAGTTTTTGCTAATCATATTTTAGTCTTATTAGTTTACTCGTTATTTTACAGTTTATAATTTTAATTATTATTTTGAACAGTTAATTATGATTATTCATTCGTTCATTTTCTTGTCTGCTTAGTCCCTTTATTAATCTGAGGTCGCTACAGCGGAATGAACAATCAACTTATCCAGCATATGTTTTACGCAGCGGATGCCCTTCCAGCTGCAACCCATCTCTGGGAAACATCCATACACACTCATACACTACGGACAATTTAGCCTTCCCAATTCACCCACACCACATGTCTTTGGAATTGTGGGGGAAACCCGGAGGAAACCCACGCGACCACAGGGAGAACATGCAAACTCCACACAGAAATGCCAACTCACCCAGCCGAGGCTTAAACCAGCGACCTTCTTGCTGTGAGGCGAACATGCTACCCACTACACCACCGTGGCACCCTTAATTATGATTATTTCTAATTATAATAATGAAATATTTTTTTAATAATTAAAAAAAAAATCATATTGTTTTTAGTTGTTTTTCAACTGCTAACCTTATTTTAAAGTCTCAGTTTCTTAAACATTAGTTAGTTTGCTAGTTTAATCATTTTAGCTTATATATATTAGATTAATAATTATATTAGAATTTGTGATTTATCATTTAATTTCTGTTATTTTTCAGTTGGAGGGTTATACATTTTTTTTTTTTAGCTTAGTCCCTTTATTAATCTGGGGTCACCACCGTGGACTGAACCGCCAACTTATCCAGCATAGGTTTTATGCAGCGGATGCCCTTCCAGCTGCATCCTATCACTGGGAAACATCCATACACTCTTGCATTCACATTCACACAATACGGACAATTTAGCTTACCCGATTCACCTGTATCACATCATGTCTTTGTACTTGTGGGGGAAACCGGAGGAAACCCACACCAACATGGGGAGAACATGCAAACTCCACACAGAAATGCCAACAGGCCCAGCCTGGGCTCGAACCAGCGACCTTCTTGTGAGTCGATCGTGCTACCCACTGTGCTACCATGACACCCAGTTGTTAATTCACATTTTAACAGAAAATGATTTAACATTGTTAATTATGATTATTTCTAGTTATTATGACTTTGCAAATATTTTCTATCCTTTTTTAAAAGATCTTTTGGTTTCAGACGTTTTTTCAGAGACAGGCATATTCTTAAGCCATGAGTAGGGCCACACGGAATCTGTGAGCACAGAATTCCGCAGATTTTTAGCCCATCATTGATTCTGTTTATTTACTAGCGTAAATGTGTGTAAATGTATATTTAATCAGTTTTCAAATTAATTTCAGTAATAATATTGACTAATATGAAAATATTCATATGATTTATTTACAATACAGTTTATAAAGTACTATTTTCTGTGTTTTAGTAGATATTTTATATGAGAGACTTGCTTTGTTTACCAAATTAAGTGGATCTAGTTAGATTCGCATTGTAAACATTAAATAAATGTTAAAAAAGGTATTACTTTTTATTTCATATATTAAGATTTTAGTTATGATACTCCCAAAATTATTCCGCATAAATCCGCAGATTTTTTACAAAATACTCTGCAGAAATAGCAAAAAATGTCCGCAGATTCCGTCTGGCCCTAGCCATGAGCTAAATACCTTAGCACATTTTCCATCCCTTTTATTCATTCATTCATTTTCTTTTCGGCTTAGTCCCTTTATTAATCCGGGGTCGCCACAGCGGAATGAACCGCCAACTTATCCAGCTTTTGTTTTACGCAGCGGATGCCCTTCCAGCCACAACCCATCTCTGGGAAACACATCCAAACATTCTCATTCACACTCATACACTACAGACAATTTAGCTTACCCAATTCACCTGTACCGCATGTCTTTGGACTGTGGGGGAAACCGGAGCACCCGGAGAAAACCCACGCAACCACGGGGAGAACATGCAAACTCCACACAGAAATGCCAACTGGCCCAGCCGGGGATCGAACCAGCGACCTTCTTGCTGTGAGGCGAACGTGCTACCCACTAGGCCACCGTGGCGCCCTTCCATCCCTTTTAGTTTAAATGTAATGGATAACCAACAAATCTAAGCCCAGTGTTGCCAAGTTCTCAGAACTCCAAGCATATTATGAAACAGATATTGTCCCATATTGTGATGAATGATGTGTTGCTGTTGTACATTATTCTACAAAAAAACACACATGACCTCATTACATTACCGCTAGTCCACTGTGGTTCTGCTACCACATATTATCTGTTTTAGCAAACGTAACTGTTGGTTATGAGTAGGGCCACACGGAATCTGCGCGTGCAGAATTCCACAGATTTCCGCAGATTTTTAGCCTATCTTTGTTTCTGTTTATTTACTGGTGTAAATATGTGTAAATGTATATTTATTCTGTTTTCAAATTAATTTCAGTAAAAATGTTGATTAATATGAAAATATTCATATGATTTATTTACAATACAGTTTGTAAAGTAGTATTTTCTGTCTTTCAGAAGAGATTTTATTGGAGAGACTTTCTTTGTTTACCAAATAAAGTGGATATAATTGAATTTGCATTGTAAACATTAAATACAAGTTAAAAAGGTATTACTTTTTATTTCATATATTAATTTTTTTGTTATGATGTTCCTGATTTTTAACAAAATACTCTGCAGAAATAGCAAAAAATGTCCGCAGATTCCGTCTGGCCCTAGTTATGAGTAGCACAATCGCCTCACAGCAAGAAAGTCGCTGGTTCAAGCCTCGGCTGCATGTTCTCCGGGTGCTCCGGTTTCCTCCACAATAGGTGAATTGGGTAAGCTAAATTGTCAGTAGTGTATGAATGAGTGTGAATGTTTCCCAGTGATGGAAGGGCATCCGCTGTGTAAAACGTATGCTGGATAAGTTGGCGGTTCAGTCCGCTGTGGTAAATGTACGGATTAAGCTAAAAAAGAAAATGAATGAATGAACTGTTGGTTATTTATTTTATAAAGTATTACTGACCTCTACTGGAGTTATGTTGCATCCACGACCCTGTTTTTAACAACACACCTTAATCAAAAATATCCTTGTATGCTGAGTTTTAATAATGGGGCTTTTAGGTTCACTGTCTTGCACTATATCTAAAACTCTCTCTCTCTCTCTCTCTCTCTGTACTTATTTTGGGATGGAAAAATATATACTTTTGAGTGTGTAAGAGAAGAATATGCAAGCTTTGGGACATACTACTTCCTCGTTAACAGATCGTTGTGTTGCTTAGTTAAGAGCCCGGTCAATCATCCACATTTCTGTTGTATTTAATGTCCTACCTTATTGGAGAAGCAGCAGCAGATATAATCTCCCATTCACGAGTCTCTCATGCAGAGAAATCTCCTCAGGTGTTTGGATTATTCTGCACTCAGACAATGTCCAAACACGTCTTTATATAAGTTCAGTATTGTTATTGCAGATGAAATATAACATAGAGAACACCATTGAAATATTCTCCAGTGGGCTAGATATTAACTAACAGTTATACAAACATCTTCACCGAAGCCTCTCTACTTGACGGTGGGTCTCGCGCGTCCATCATGTTTGTAGTTTGTTTACACTTTTCATCCGGCTTTGTAGTTCTAATCGAATTCACGTCCGCAACGCGCTGTGTGCAATATCAGTGATTAGAGTATAGACGCTTCTACACTTAACATTTTGACCGGAAATAGTAAACCATCTGGGAATGTTTAACATACACTTTTTCTGGGGGGACATTTTAAAAGTGTGTGTGTTTTGGGGTTGGTATATAAGTATTATTATTATTATATTATATTATTTTAAATAAATAACAGAAATAACACCGACCCTAACCCTACCCCAACCTAACAGTCTACTTATAATCTAATCAGAATTAGTTGCAATGTAACTTAAATTCAACAAACAGACCATCAAAATAAAGTGTCACCAAATATTGTAATGTAATTAAAATATAGATACACATTTGTTAAATAAACTCTGACGTATCGAACATTACACCCCCCTGACCGGCTGTCTCCATTATGCTTGCTTTGTTTACTGTTGGTTGCTAGGTTACCAATACTACAATGAGCTGCTCTAAGAACTTGAAGGAAATGCATCTAATTTGCATTTGTTTTTGTTTTTTAGTAAACTTTGAAAAGTAGAGGGGGGTATATTGTGATGGGGTCTGAAAGTGATTTAACAGTATTTTTTGTTCTACTGTAAATGATATTTGGAGGATTTTGTATGGCCTCTCATGTGTAAAATCAATAAAACAATGTAAAATAATAAAGCGCTCGCTCAGCACAGTGGAGATTGCTTTAGTTGTATTGTTTTGTATCATTTAAGATGCAATGACACACAGTCAAATCTTTTGACGCTCATAAATGATCATAAAGTCCTCATGCTGCAGTTATTAGGAGGTTTGCTGAAGGTGCAGTTGACGTGCAGCGTAAGGTTTGCGACCTCCTCCAACCAGACCAGGGCTGGCCAACTGAACTGCGCCTGGGTCTGACTCAGGGGCACTTACACTTGTCAAACAAACTAGGAAATGGGGCTCAAACGTGCTCGGGCATGGTTCGGATAGCCAGGTGCGGGGATCACCAAACTTGTTCCTCGAGGTCCGGTGTCCTGCTGATTTTAGCTCCAACCCTAATCAAACACACCTGAACAAGCTAATCAAGCTCTCGCTAGGTATACTTGAAACATCCAGGCAGGTGTGTTGACACAAGTTGGAGCTAAACCCTGCAGGACACCGGACCTCCAGGACCGAGATTGGTGATCCCTGGCCTAGTGTGACACCCTTAGAGTCTAAGCAAATAAAATCAGACACAAGCCGAAAGTCAGAGATCAAACCAGGGCCGAGGCCTTTATTTCCAATGATAGACACACAAGAGTCAAGGCAGTCACTTTTGCTTTCCAGCTTTCTTCGTGGCCCTCTGAGCAGGCGCAGGGTCATGGGATTATTATTATTAGCTATTCAGCTGCTGGCAGCCGTGGCAGATGGGGCAGGGGGAGCGGGAGCTGGGGCTGGATTGGGCGCAGGATTGGGATTGGGATTGGGGTTTGGGTTTGGATTGGGGTTTGGATTGGGGTTGGGGTTGGGTTTGGGAGCCGGGTCGGGAACGGGGACGGTGAAACAGCCCCGTTTGTGCCACTGCATATCCCGCACACGCCGGACGGACTGCAGCTGTGGTTCTGTGGCTCCCCAGTCGTTCCAGTGTTTGTAGTCGCCATGTTCAAACACAAACTGCCGGCCGCGGTAGCCAGGGTACATGTAGCCCACCCATCTGAGGAATAAAAAAGAGACTGGAGTGAGATTCTGGGTTAATAAACTTGCTCTGTCCCATTGGTCAGACTTCAGTGCAATGTTTGAAAATGGGCACTATACACTGTTAAAAAAAGTGTGTTGTGTTTGTTTGCTTGTTCAAATATGGATAAACCCCACATTTAACCCTCCTGTAAAATGACCTGTGACCATTTTAGCAAAAATAAAAACTTAAATTATGTTTTTTATCATGTAACTTGATGAATCGATCTATTTCTAACTATCTGCAATGGTGAAAAATGCAGTATTTCACCATAGAAATCATAAAGACGTTAAGCTTTTTGAAGAAAGCATGCAGTATTTTTCTTCATATAGTTCACTGCTATAGTGAAACATGCAGTTTGAACCTGAAGTGCTTTATGTGATCAGACTGGTGTAAAGTCCACAATGGGTGCAAAACCATCTTGACCTCATATCTAAGATTTAAACCCTGCCATAAAACACAGAAAGACTTGATTTCCTCAAACCATTTCATTTTCTTTCTTTTCGGCTTAGTCCCTTTATTAATCTGGGGTTGCCACAGCGGAATGAACCGCCAACTTATCCAGCATTTGTTTTACGCAGCGGATGCCCTTCCAGCCACAACCCATCTCTGGGAAACACATCCATACATTCACACACATACACTAAGGACAATTTAGCTTACCCATATCACCTGTACCGCATGTCTTTGGACTGTGGGGGAAACCGGAGCACCCGGAGGAAACCCACGCAACCACGGGGAGAACATGCAAACTCCACACAGAAATGCCAACTGGCCCAGCCGGGGATCGAACCAGCGACCTTCTTGCTGTGAGGCGAACGTGCTACTCACTACGCCACCGTGGCGCCTCCTCAAACCATTTGGGGTAAAATATACCATGATAATGCATATTTGGTACATCACCATATAGATATCATAACTACAAAAATACAACTGAAAGACTTGATCTTCCACACCTTTGTCAATCAAGTAGAATTTGTGATGCCAATACATGTTTGGTACATCCTCATGTATAACTCATATCTGAGATTTAAACCCAGGAAACCCATAGAAAGTCTTGATTTCCTCAACTCTAATCATTCAGGGTAAAATCTATGCCATTATAGATGCCAATGCACACTAGGTGTATCACCATGCTGACCTCATACTAGTCGTCAAATAAACAGAAATGAATGACTACACGTGTAACGTCTGTCTAATCTGTCTATTTGACGACTAGTTTAGCTTTGGGCTATTTTTAGTCTATTCGATTTTCACTGACCGCCCAAGTGTAGCCTTGTTTTAGCCAAGCTGTCTACGTTTAGATGTCTATTAGACGTCTATTAAACACAAAACTGTTTGCTGGGAACCTTAATGGAAAACCAAAATTTTTTAATGTGATAATTTGAAGTACCAAATTTCGAATGTCGACACCGTCAAGTGTGATTTTTGAATGAACGAAGCAAATTGAATTACAGGGACATGAGGTATGTCCCTGTAAACCACCTTAATTATTGACAACAGATTAAAATTTGATCAAAACACATTCGATTAATGAAAGGATCATCAAAGATTGTTATTGTGGAAACTCAGCTCATTTAATGTCGAGAGAGTTATTCTTAAGACCTTTTATAATTTGTTTGTAGAAAGCATTTTGTCCTTTTCCTTTATTTGCTAGTTTTCCTCACGGTCTATAAAGAACAAGAATCATCTTCAAGGCATTGCATATTTGTGCTCAAAAATTTTAGGAGTTCCCCTGCGAAGTCTTGCATCCTATTATGAACAGCGGGTGTGGAGGATGGCACATAAAATAATAGAAGATAGCGCACATCCACTAAACAAATATTTTGAGTGGATGCCTTTTGGGCGACGTCTAAGGACAATAAGAGCATTATAAATTTACTTTACAATTCGGTTATGTAATAAATGTAGTTAATCAATGGGTTATTATTATTTATTATTAGTAATAAACTATTATTTCGCTGTGGCGACCCCAGATGAATCAAAGGACTTAGCCGAAAAGAAAATGAATAGATTAATTAAATTATTGTTATTAAATATTATTATTATTATTATTATTATTCCTTTTTTTCTTTTTCTTTAGTTTTTTTGTTTGTGTACTTGATGTGAAGTGTTGATGTTTATTGTGTTAGGTGTGTCATTCTTGCTATGAGTGAAGCACCACCATGTCAGAATGAATTGCCCCAATGGGGATTAATAAATCTTTACATTTAAACCTCATAGAGTGCAATTAAGCCAGCCTGATCTCACTATTTTGTTACTATTTTACAATGTAACTATTTTACGTTTTGTCAGTTTAGTGGCTAATTCGTACACATTCGTACAAGTTCAAAAATTTCCGATTTTAAAAAGGAGGCGTGACACCCAACCACAGCCCAAAACCCAACCATCACTCAGGGATGGGCAAATCAAACTAAATTGTACAATAAAATCCTACAAATTAATTTGAATTAATAGCCACTAAATCAAAAAGCTTCGAATTGCCATGAGATTGTGTTGATCAAACCCAAGTCACTGTACAACTTAGTGTCCCTGTAAACCAGACTTGTACATGCACAGTGTTCAACATCAACATTATTTAAAGCATTAAAAATGATGTGAACGGTATCCACTTTGACGTTCTTTCTATGGCAACTGAAATAATTCATTGCAGAGTCTGTAATCTAATGATGAAGCTGTTGTGCAGGGCTCTGATGACTTGATCTCTGTGTAATGTAAAGGCTGATGTGGTATATATGGCATGGATGACATATGGTGACATTTCATGTGGGTATTAATGTTGTCCAGATACCATTGACCCATGGGAAAGAGAAGGAAATACAGTTACACACATGCACATGCACTCACACATGACTAGGAATGACAAATCACTGTAAACAGACACACTACTTGATCTACAAACTGGTGCGTTCATGACAATACAGTCAATTTAAATAATATACTAAGGAAATATCTGCTTGCACATCAATCAGCATAATGAGGTTGTATGACTAAAATGAACAGAAGTGAATGAGACGGGAAGTCTCGACACAATAAGGTTACAATAGCCACGCTTGTTTTGAAAAATAAGGACAATCAATCACAAACCAATGATCAAGACCATGTTTAAAGGGTTACGAAACACCCAAAACACATTTTTTAAGCTGTTGACAGTCATATTTGTGTCCCACGCTGCTTTAAACACTATGAGGACACATATATTTAGCGACAAAGTGAAAATTGTGTTGTTTTTGCGTTATTTAGAGCAAATTCATTCTTCCGGTTTGAAACAAATTTTTGAAGCTGCGTCACGCCGATGAGATCCATGCGTGTATTTTTAGCGTGGAGAGTGGACGTCTGTACCAGCGAGTGCATCATGACGTCTCTGAGCGTGCGGCATTAATTCATGAGAAAGACTTGGTTCAAACCAATCAGCACGCTCTATTGTGTATGCGGTGCAACTTCATTAATATGCATGATAGCTTCGAAGACTGTTTGTACCTGTTGCAGTGTCCAGACGGCAGAGATGCCACGCTGTGTTGCTAAAACAAGTGGAAGAAGAAGAATTGTTTGGAGACACAGGTCGCCAGTGTTGTGTTTATGTGCTGCAACGAAGTTTTGTTTTCCCGCTATGAGAGCGCAGCTGGACTCACGTGTGGACTACAGTGCACGCGACAAAAATGTTTTTTACCGAGAGCTTTTCGCATCTGGAAATGGTGAAATCCGGATTTGCCGCTCGTCTCCTTTTAAAAAACACACGGCTCCAGTTCATGTTGATTGTCCTGTCTCTACAGATTTGGTCAGTGTGCGATCAGGGGTCTTTGTTTGTTTATTCAGATGGCGAAGTTAGTTCGTATCGTCAGCAGGACTCTTTCAGTGTTTACAACAGACCTTAGTCAAAATGATAAGAACTGTTACTGAGTTTACAGTACGTTAATATCACTGCAATATTATAGACTGAAAGATCCGCTGCAGATGCTGCTCTCCGAGTTTAAACATGTAAACACCACATTCAAACTATTACGGTCATGTGCATTTTGTGACAGGATAGTCTATACCAGGGATCACCAAACTTGTTCCTGGAGGTCCGGTGTCCTGCAGATTTTAGCTCCAACCCTAAACAAACACACCTGAACAACCCAATCTAGGTCTTACTAGGTATACTTGAAACATCCAGGCAGGTGTTTTAGGACAAGTTGGAGCTAAACCCTGCAGGGACACCGGACCTCCAAGACCAAGACTGGTGATCCCTGGTCTATACACACACAGCTTTCTGACGCTACCTACCGAGAGCATCTAAGTTACCGAGAAGTGTGGAGGGTTTTTTATTTCTAACATACGCCGTGCGGTATCAAATACCCTTTTAAAACAACACTCCTCCAGCAGTTTCTCACATCTCGTTTGTCTCTGTGGGCATGCAGGAAACGTTCCTGAATAAAAGTAAAAGTGCCAAACTGCAGTTAAAGTCGACAAATAAAAAATTTGGCAAATAATTTAATTACTGATGTCCATTTAAACACAGTCACTGTCATTCTCCCCTGCATCTGTGTGTTTGTTTTCAGCGCGTGCCCAAATGAAAATTCTCATTTTTAATGCAAAACCTTCCCTCTTTCCCTCCCCCGACACTCCCATCTAAATCTGGACACACCCACTTTCCTGAGCTTTTCCAAACAAGAGGTGTGAAAACACCCTGCTGAGAAAGGGGGGTTTAGTGGCCCTTTAAAAACCAATCTTGACCAGTTAATGAACTTTTAATAACATCGCCAAGATATTTTTTCGTACTCACGTCCCGTTAACAGCTTTCGCACTGGCCACGCGATCCTGGAAGCCATGAACCCACAAACTGGGAATGTCATCGTCCACGATTTCCATCTTTCTCCCGGCGAAGCTGCAGTTCTCGAACAGATGTAGTTTGTGGTCGGCGCTGTCCTGAGGATGGAGCACAGACACTGGACTCAGAGGTTATACTACGAACTCAGATTTAAATAATTAATATTTAACGTCGATTATTTAAATAATTAAACATAAATGACCCCAAAAAAGGATTCTTTATGAGATATAAATTTCAAAAGAGAAAATTGATGGCACGGTGGCTCAGTGGTTAGCACCGTCGCCACACACCAAAAAGGTAGCCATTTAAGTCATTTAAGGCAGGGTTATCAGTCCTTTAAGGTGGAGCTATCGGTCATTTAGGGCGGCGACATCAGTCCTTGAAGGCGGGGCTATCAGTCATTTAGGTCGGGGATATCAGTCCTTTAAGACGGGGCTATCAGTCATTTAGGACTGGGATATCAGTCCTTTAAGGTGGGGCTATCAGTCATTTAGGGCGGGG
>CAIGQQ010027881.1:13717-24096 GCA_903798035.1 Danio albolineatus
GTGTGTGTGTGTGTGTGTGTGTGCATACTGTAGAATTCTACTTCACTTCCAATAACAAGACGGAGCCGCCGCTGAGGTCAGTGTGAGACTGGGAGGTTTGGTCCGTATATTAACTCACTCCCTCCCTGTGCTGTCTGCAAAACTGATGAAGTGCACTAGGATGAGGAATGTGTCTGTAAAACTGATGAAGTGCACTAGGATGAGGAATGTGTTCCAATCTCTCTTTCATTCCGTCTGTGGAGGTTATCAGTCGCTGAGGGTTTAATGGCTCACTCATCACTGCAGAGACAGCTAATGTTTATTTACTAAAGCCTGTGTTCACCGGCCACCGCACACACACTAGTATAGCTACGTATCTTTACGGGGAATTCCAAAAGCTGTAATGATGTTTCACTGTAACAATGCTGGGTTTCACAAAATTGATTTGTGTTGTTACAACATGAAGGAATTAAAGGGCACCTATGGTGAAAATGTAAGCTGTTTGGACAGAACTGTGTGTAATATAGTGTTTCCACAGTCATACTGAGGTGATATAAACACAATAAGTCTCTTTTTTTATTTCCTGACGTTAAAATAGCATCCATATCACTCCCGTTTTGAGGCCGACCGCAACTTGACATAGGAGTGCGGTTTCCCCGCCCACCGAAGTGATTGACAGCTTCATATTAACATGTCTCCGTAGTAACGCGTATAATCATATCAAAAAGACAGGACGTGCGCAAAGCAACCGGGAATAAAAGATCTGTTCAGCGCTCTGTGATCATCAGTCATCATCAGATGTGATCAAGAGTGAGTTTCACAAGTTTAACACGTGTTTAAAACAGTCCATGTTCATGAATTACAGCCATTTACTTCAGCTTTACTTCATCAGCACAGCCGCGTGTCAGGACCATTATAACAGAAGACGCTTCATTCCCGGTTTGTGGACGTTAAATCAGGTTTATTTAGTACATTAACATAACAGATATCCATACAGCAGTGGAGATTAACCTGTATCCTGACACATTTGAGTGCAAAAAGAGTGCAAAGCTCAATGCGTGTGCTGTGTGTGTGAGTGTCCGTGACATAGTGTGTGACTCATCGTTGTAACTCCACAACAAACACATCAAACACTCATTGGGAACGTTCTTACTGTTGTATTTCTCACAGACGTTACGTGAGATCTGCTTCCTTCACGTCTGTCTGTCTGATGCAGCCGAGGGTGGAGATTGAGGCACACTGACAGGCACAGGGGAACAGTGGGCGGGGACGACTAGCATTAAAGATACGGTCCACAAAAAAACACTAAAAGATGCTCAGAGCTAAAAATTATGAACTTCTGAAAGCTCTAATCATTAATCTGATGGGTGTTTTGTGCTGAAACTTTACAGACACATTCTGGAGACACAATAGATTTATATTAATTCTGGAAAAAGGGGTAAACTAAATGCCCTTTAAGTTAACTTGTTAGTTTTTACAACTTGCAAAAAAAGACCAACTGCACTAGCAACGTGTTGTGTGGTAGGATGCTAAATTCAAAAGTCCAAAAACAGAAAACTTAACTTTTACCGCACACCACACCGCTGTAATGCCAAACGCAGACGTCTTTGGCTAAACGGGAGCTGAATGGAGTTACGACCTGATTAAAATGCTGGACTCTGCGTTTCTGATGCAGCAATGATTTCAGCAATATGGTGAATTAAACTGCGGACACTGAATGCTAAGAGTGAAATGTAAACATGTACATCCGCATACCCTGCCGTACAGCTGCAGTTCGCTGTCAGAATGAAGTTGTTTTGCTTGTTGATGATTACCCAGGCCTTGTACAGCTCTTTTTTCCTTGTCTTAGGATAGGCAGAACCTTGGTTTTTAGCACTACATAGTGTTGAATCTGGTGATCATGGAGGATTATTTCCTGCACATGACCACACAGAACACAACTATAGGCATCTGAAGACTCGTAGGCCTTTAACTTCTCTCTTGTAAAATCACTTGGAGTTTCAATGAGATAGTTGAATATTTCGGGCTGGATGCTTGGCCATTTCATCGTATCCAATGTCCATTGGGAGGGTGCTGCTATCTCGAGGCTCGTCTGTCTTTGGAGGGTCTCAGTCTCATACTGTCTACTCCGCCATGCACCAAACAGCTGCTCAGGATACGGCCTGGTCCAGGATTATGGAACCTTGGGATCGTCTCGTCACGGATCTTGGGTCACATCAGCTGGGCTGCATAGTCTCTGGGGGCCTCGGGATGAGTATCCCCAGGTGGAAATAGAGAATAGAGAGAATAATTAGTGTAGCTGCTGTTCATAGTGTATATAAACGAGATACGTGGAGCACATACATGCATCATACCACTATGTGATGTATTGAGTGTGTGCTTTACTAAAAAGATAGGTCTATAGTGTTGAACTGCGAGAGTGTGTCTGAGCCTCGGACATTATCAGGAAGGCTATTCCAGAGTTTAGGAGCCATAAATGAGAAGGCTCGACCTCCTTTACTTGACTTTGCTGTTCTGGGTACTACCAGAAGCTCTGAGTTTTGAGATCTTAAAGAGCGGGTTGGACTGTAGCGAGACAGAAGGTTGAATAAATAAAGTAGTCCAGGGTGTCCTGAACCTTTAAACCTGTTGTAGGAGACTCCACACGAGCTGCTCTTTAGGATTGTTGAGGTGTGTGTGCTGGAAAGCGAGACTCAGCACTGAATAACAGAGCAGAAAGAGTGGTGTTCTCTGTGAACGAGTGCTGCATGCGCTCAGTCACGTATCCGGCAGCCTCCTGGGAAAACTCTGGACCTCCGGCCTGCTAAAACTGGAGGAGTTGGCGGAAAACCCAAACGTGAAGCACTTCTCCCTTTAAGAGTGTGTGTGTGTGTGTCTGTGAGTGTGTATTTAGCACTACATAGTGTTGAATCTGGTGATCATGGAGCATTATTTCCTGCACATGACCACACAGAACACAACTGTAGGCATCTGAAGACTTGTAGGCCTTTAACTTCTCTTGTAAAATCACTGTGAGTTTCATTGGGATAGTTGTGTATTTCTGGCTGGATGCTCGGCCATTTCATCTTATCTAATATCCATTGGGAGGGTGCTGCTATCGCAAATGGACCTGTCAGACGAACGCCGCTCACTTTAACGTTAATGTTGCTGAATAACTGTGCTTATCACTGGGTGATGAGCTGTTATAATATGCTGAAAGGGTTAGAGTTTAAAGGGTTAAATTAGTTTAAATAACAGAATTAACATACAAATGAGCCCAAAGCAATATCCATGGCTCCTGGTGACACAATGAGGTCTTGTAAAGCGAAGCGATAACAATAAACTCTCTAAGGAATTGAACATTATTAATAATTTTAACATAATTTACAATTTTAGTGCCGAGTTTTTCACATGCTGAGTGATGTCGTTTTCCCCACCGTGTCGGACATTAAAATCAATAACGACACACCTTGCAGAAAGCGTGGTGGCTTCTAGACAAACACTTGAATTCTTCCGTCCAGATGTTGGTAAATCTACATGTATATATATTTTTTTCTTTGCCGAAGCACAACCTGACTCTTTTCCTTCCATCATGTGTTCTACTACTGACGCAGCTGCTTGTTGCGACTGCCACCGTTCAAGTCCCGCATCTACCTCCTGCGCAGAAATCAACAGCGCACCTGAGTTGTAATGTATGTTGCCAGATTGAGGTCAAATATGTTACAAGATTTGAATATTCAATTCTTCAATTGTGTGAAGTAATGAACCTTATTCAAGATCTGGCAACTTGTCAAAATGAACAAAAGTGCTTTTATTGAAACTGCATTGAGACGTACAAACTACAGGAGTTTCCCAGGAGAAATAACAAACCGGGAGGGTGGCGGGAGATGGATGTGAAACACGGGAGACTTCCAGGAAAAACGAGAGTGTTGGCAGGTATGGTCTGTCTGTGAGTGTGTTTTCAAGTGTTTTTGTGTGTATATATGTGTGTGTTTGTCTATAGAGTGGAGAAACTATGACGTCAATTTCTATGCAAAAACCCGGAAGCGAGTTAGCATTTTAGCAGTTCCCTCGTCAATGGGTTTTTTCAATGGGATTTCAGATAAATCGCTTAAATAAGGTTCGTGGCGAATACAAACTCAATATACTTTCACGTTTTACTCTGCGACATAAAACACATCAGTTACAGCAAACTCTTGATTTATTAAATATGTTATGCTTCTTTTAAAAGACGGTTGCTATCAAGCTGCTAAACGGGACTACAGGCGGTGTCGGAGACATTATACGTCATCCAGCTGCACTGCTCTGGGGTTGTTGCTGGAGCGCAGCCCGCTTGCGGTGAGCATTAGGATTTGTATTTTCATGAATAGTATTGTATAGTTTGTAGTATTTTTCTAATTGTGAATTCATATTGTGTGTAGATAATGCCTTCACTTGTAGAGACCGTCACGACACATTCATTTGTTGATCATTTATTTTAACTAAACAATATTATGACGATAACTTACTGCTGACCAGTGCAGTCTGTCTCTGTCCTGCTCTCAGTAATGCAAACGTGTGAATAAATGTGTGAGAAATACATGTTAACTGTCATTTTAAGGTGATCAATAGATTTTTCGTCGTTTTTTTCTTTATCTGAACACATTTAACTCTGTCATAATACTCTCCTCCTTAACATGTTCAGCATATGTGACTGTATGAGCTGCTTTTTGCTGTACTTCGTGACATTAAAAGAATATTGAATGTTGTTCTGTGTCTACGATGGAACTTGCAGGCATTTGATAGACCTGTCCCTCTAATTTCTGTTGTCTGTAAGGTAAGCGGGCTGTGTGCACGTGCGCGATACACTTATTTAAACATGCCTTATGATGTATGCCTCTATGTAGGCACATTTATACATACAGTTTTAAACCTTTTACAACAACCGTAACGCAAAACAAATTTTCCCACGTTAAAAACTGTCCAAAAGGCACGCAGGTCTATGTGTTTTTGCGTATTTATTTGTTTATAATATATAGCAAGGATTATAATATAATAAACAGAGAGAGTAAACCTTTATCATGGACCATATTTCTAAAAATAAGCTTGAAGAGTTGTCTGTAACAGGGTGGTGCTGACGTCACAGGCGAGCGCCCTGAAGGCTGTAGTCTGCTTATAGCCTAATGTTAGCTTTTCAGTTCTTGTGTTTGCATTCAAGGTCCGAAAGTGCTAAAAGTTGTATTTTGGTGTGAGGATTATCCGGCTGGACTAAACGTGTAAGTGTAATGAACAGTGTTTGAACACAGAGCTTATTATTTGCAATCTTCTAAAAGCCTATGGGAAAATCCTGTGGGGATTTTATTGAGGGAACCAGTTTTATGCTAGCAGCCGATTGGCCTACAAGCTGACAGCATAGTTCATATTTATATATATATATATATATATATATATATATATATATATATATATATATATAATTTTTTTATTATATATATATATATATATATATATATGTGTGTGTGTGTGTGTGTGTGTGTGTGTGTTTTATTATTATTTCTGTAAGAGCAGTGACGATAATTGTAATATACATCAGTTAGGGACATCAAAAATACCCTGTAAAATTACTTTTAATTGTATATAAATTTACAAATTGACTATAAAATGTAAATTATTAGCAGTATATGGGCAGTACATAACATACATGTATTAGTTTCAATGTCAAAACTAAAAAACTAAAAAATGTTAAAACTAAATTATTTATCAGAATATATTTACTAATGCATAAAAGTTTAAAACTTGAAAATTTAGCATGTAAATAAAGTTAAGTAAAGTTAAAAGTCTGTGCTCTAGCAGTCGCTAAAGGTATCCTGTTACATTGGTGGGTGTCACCCAGAGCTTTAGGCCCCAACTTGGCATACTTTCCCAGTGAAGGGTTGCAGCTGGAAGGGCATCCGCTGCATGAAACATTTGCTAAATAAGTTGGCGGTTCATTTCACTGTGGCGACCACAGATTAATAAAGGGACTCAGCCAAAAAGAAAATGAATGAATGAATGTTTAAATGCATGTAAATATAGTCAGATTGTGAGTTACACACTCAGTGTCTCTGCAGTCTATGAAGGTCCCCTTTTGGATAGGTAGAAGTCACCCAGAGCTTCAGGTCCCCACTTGGCATATGTTTTTTTTTATGTTAAAAGACTTATTTTCAGTTATATTATGAAAAAAGACCTTAAAAGAAAATTTAGTATGTGATTTTTGTTTCATTAAAATGAGCAGAAAACCTGGTCCCCTCTTGGCCAGTATAGAGCGACAGTCCCCTTTTGGTTGGACAGACGTGTATGTGTGTATGTGTGTGTGTGTGTGTTTTGGAGAACTGATCTGACAGGTGTCAGAGAGAGGATGAAACTGGACTCCAGCTCTGTCCCCTGATTATTCCCGCCTCTGTGTTTCTGTATTTCGGATCTCATTATTCTGCGCTGAGCGAACGGGACGTCCCTGTAGCCGAGGCTCTGACCTTTGACCTGGAGTTGTTTGGTTTGGCTCTGGTCTTCTCGCCTTCAGCAACGGCCTCACAGTGTTCATGGATAGTTCAGCAGAAAAGACCACTTGCTCAAAACCAGTTCTGTGCTTCATCCAATCAATTTTCTTCAGCTTAGTCGCTTTATTCATCAGAGGTCGCCACAGCGGAATGAACCACCAATTATTCCAGCAAATTTTTTTACACAGCGGATGCCCTTCCAAACGCAACCTCATACGGGGAAACACCGAAACACACTCATTCACGCATACACCACGGCCAATTTAGTTCATCAATTCCCCTATACCGCATGTGTTTGGACTGAAACCGGAGCACCCGGAGGAAACCCACACCAACACGGGGAGAACATGCAAACTCCACACAGAAACACCAACTGAGCTGGGACTCGAACCAGCGACCTTCTTACTTTGAGGCCACAGTGCTAACCGCTGAGCCATTCTGCCGCCACACAGCTGTCTTGAAATGTAATAGTATTTCTCATTATAACAGTACAGCTGTGATGAGCACTTTATGAGTCTCACTGATCTTGGGCGCTTGAACGCTCATGTATGATCATAGCCGGTCCTCCCTATAAGCGAACTAATCGGCTGCTTAAGGCCCCGCCGCCACTAGGGGGCCCCGATAACCCACTAGTGGTGCGAGCCGTTTCCTTGCTGAAATCATTTTTATTTGCATTTTACAAATGATCTTCATTGACAGTGATTTAGTGCTGAAATATTTACACATTTTCACTAAAGAAAATAAATAAATCACTATTTTATTAAAGTTGAAACTGTTTTTGGTGTGAAAGTCATGTGATCAGGAAGCTCGCAGCATTTCATTCCTCATATGCGTTCTGTGTTGTGTTTGTCACGATCACCAGCGATCTCCACTGTCAGAGATCGCTGGTTCACACACACACTTCCGTGAACTACAAATCAGCCATGTTAAGGACTACATCTCCACTTATGCAACACACACACTCACCTGCTCCAAGTCACCACTGATTAGAGACTCCCAGCTGAAACCACTCACCACTGAATACACTCTCTATTTAATCCACTCAGTAACACTCACTGTTGCTGAGTATTGTTTGCTGTTAGTGACACACAACGCGTTTTCTTTGTGCCGGTTTTTCTGTGTTTTTGATCCTTGCCTTGATATCTGTTATCCTTGCCTGCCGTCAGCCTTATCGACCTTCCGCCTGTTTACCACTACGATTCTGATTACCTGTATGATTCTGTTTGCCCCTGATGACCGCTGCTATACTGACTTCAATAAATATCTGCAATTGGATCCTCGCCTCCGTTGTCTTCGTCACACCACCGTAACAGTGTTTAATCATGTCCTGGTTTTACAGACCCGCTTTTTGTCTAAAACACATTTTACTGAAATGCAGAACTAAAGTGTCTTCCTCTGACATATTCTGCACACTGGTAATATTCTTCCTGAGACATGTTTATAATAGTGATGTCCTGATTGAGTTAATCATAGTTTAATATAAGCTCTGGACCCTGCATCTGAAAGGAACAGGGAAGGAGACTGAAAGAAAATAATAAGAGTTTGTGTTTGGGTATAACCCAGTATTTGCTGCTTCCCTTTTTCTTATATGCTTTTTATATTAATGTTGTTCATATTTATATTATTTGCTTATTGATTTGATGATTTATGGAGCAATCTTTGCATTAATGTTAATTGTTTTGTTGTTGTTGTTGTTGTTGTTGTTGTTGTTTTGAGTTTTTAAGACTGTATATTTTATTACTAAGTAATGCATGTTCACTGTTGTCTGATTATTGTTCAAGTGGCGCTTCATTGCAGGGTTTTTGCTTTTGGAATTTATAAGAAAACAAACATAACCTTGAATCTTTTCTAGAATCTTCAATCTGTTTGCTAAATTAATTTAATATGTGTTAAACGCTCCAGAAGGACACAAAGTGGGAATCATTGCTCTCTTTATTAAGTGGGGTTTATTTATAAACTAATTTGGAGAGGATCACGTGCTTATGATTGAACACAGCTGGTACCACATCAGCTCGGCATATTGCACCAATCATACGAATCCTGACACACTATAAATTACCAGAGCTTTCTACTCCAGTCATCTTCGTCTTGAAGAATCTCCCCTTCCACCCCAACTCCTCCCCTTCTCTGATAGGGCGGCACAGCGGCCCAGTGGTTAGCACTGTTGCAAGAACACTGCTGGTTCGGCCTCTCCTCGAGCCAGTCGGCGTTTCTGTGTAGAGTTAAAATGTTCTCCCCGTCTTCGCGTGGGTTTTCCCCGGGTCCACCGGTTTCCTCCCACCGTCGTAAACATACTACATAAATAAATTGACTTTTTAAATAACATCTTAAAGCAACTCTAGTCAGATATACCTCAGCACATTCACAAGCGGGGGGAGTTCTCGAGACTTACCTGAGCTCAAACTCTCCTCTCACCCTTTAAACGGGAGGGAGCCCCGGGCTCGAGGATCTTATGAGCTCAGGGCTCTCTCCCGGGACAGCATGCCAAATACGCTTTATAATCAATCATCAGCTAAGTGTGGCTCTAGAAAGAGTGTTTAATTCTTCATTCTGGAGGCTGGTAGTTGATAGAAACAGTGCTGTTTTAAAATCTCCAAATCATTCAGACAGTCATTAAGTAGAAGAATTCAGGCTTTACTTTTCACTTTCATTGATTGTGCTTAAAAAGCAATATAACTATTGTGGGCTGGTTTGCGATGGCAATACTCCACTATTTACAGCAAGGTAGGGCGCCAACATTATTCTGCTTAGGGCCCCTAAATGTACAGGGCTGGCCCTGTGTACAAACACTGTAAAGCTCTACGTGTGTAACTGCGGTCTGCATCTGTTGTGGTCCAGTGGTAAAATTGTCCTGAAAATGGGCTTGTTAGCTGATTGTTGTTCTACTCAGTAGTGTAAATAAGCAGGCAGCAACGGTTAACTCTTTACTTGCTGAATTACATTTACTGTGTCCTCAAGTTTTCTTCATCAGAAACACGTAGGATTTCATGTGAGCTGCGGTATAGAAACTTAAGCACACAGTGTGTAAAAACCATTCCAAAATGATGAAATACATTTACAGTAACTGTGACGCCAGCTGTGAGATGTGCTGGAAACAAAGAGAAGAAATGTGGATTTACCTCAACTGATATTATATTGACTGCAGATTCATTCAGTTCTTGATGCACTTTAATAGCAAGACTCATGAAATTCCCAATGATGGGTTGCAGCTTGAAGGGCATCCGCTGCGTAAGGCATATGCTGGATAAGTTGGCGGTTCATTCCGCTGTGGCGACCCCTGATTAATAAAGAGACTAAGCCGAAAAGAAAATGAATGAATGAATGAACTGATGAAATTGGAGACCACAGAAAATATTCCTGGTCTAATTTACTCTTAAATTAGACTTCAGTCTCTCTCATAAATGCCTTTATATATACACTCACTTGCCACTTTATTAGGTACAGCTTGTTAGTACCGGGTTTGACCCCTTTTTCCATTCAGAACTGCCTTAATCCTTCTTGGCGTAGATTCAACGAGGTACTGGAAATATTCCTCAGAGATTTTGCTCCATATTGACATGATAGCATCACGCAGTTGCTGCAGATTTGTCGACTGCACATCCATGATGCCAATCTCCCATCGCATCCCAAAGGTGCTCTATTGGATTAAGTTCTGGTGACTGTGGAGGCCATTTGAGTACAGTGAACTTATTGTCATGTTCAAGAAACCAGTCTGAGATGATTCCCGCTTTATGACATGGAGCGTTATCCTGCTGGAAGTAGCCATCAGAAGATGGAGACACTGTGGTCATAAAGGGATGGACATGGTCAGCAGCAATATTCAGGTAGGCTGTGGCGTCCACACGATGCTCAATTGGTGCTAATGGGCCCAAAGTGTGCCAAGAAAATCTCCCCCACACCATTACA
>CAIGQQ010027881.1:54096-91842 GCA_903798035.1 Danio albolineatus
TAGGGCTGGGTATCGTTCCAAAATTTTCGATACCGATACCCTGAATTCGATACCGGTTCCGAACGATACTTTTTTCGATACTTTTATTTTAAGAAATATATTTTAACAAGATGACATAACACAATCTCAGAGAAACTTTGGTTTTATTTTTTTCAGGATGTTTGTGACACTTCACAGCAGGCTTATCTTTGAAGACCAATAAACAAAGGAGCAAAAGCACAAAATGAACAAAGTGTAGTTAACACAATATATTAGTGCAAACAGTTTTAATAAAGTTCAAGCAGTTTTAAGTCAATCATTTTTAAGTATTTGTGAGGCGTACTGCTGCTTAAAGGTTTAGTTCACCCAAAATTTTTAATTCTGTCATTAATTATCTACAAATGAAGATATTTTGGATTTAATCCAAGAGCTTTCTGATCCTCACATAGATAAATAATTGAAAAAAGTTATTTTTGTTTACTTTGTGCACAGAAGTATTCTTGCAGCTTCATTTAATTATGATTAAACCACTTATATCACATGGACTTATTTAGACTGTTTTTGGTTCCTTTCTGGGCATTGAAAAATGCATATCCAGTAAATCTATGGGAGGATCAGAAAGCTCTTGAATTAAATCCAAATGATCTTTATTTTTGTTCTGAAGGTAAACAAAGATCTTATGGGTTTGGAACAACATTAGGGTGGACATTTAAATAAGACAAGTTTAATGTAAACTTCATCATTTACTGTTAACCTCAAAGCATTTTAGTATTGTATGTATTTTTACATTTCGGAGCCCCAGCCATCGCGCAGTTATCCTCATCAGTCATGGAGGACGCTTGTGCTGGGCACATTGTTGAAGTCAGGAAAATACTGAGGATGATGATGATGATGATGACTGCGCTGGCGTGATCATCTTGCAGTCAAACACCGAGCAACTTTCTGCTCGTAAATTAATTCCGTGTACTGCGAGGTGTTTTATTGTGGCGCATACATTTATACATGTGACAGCATTCACGAGTTGTGCTTGTTGTTTTTCCCCTTTAAGAGATCTGAAAGTGACGGTGTGTGTTTCCCCTTTAAGAGTGTGTTTCCCCTTTAAGCGCGTGTGTCGAGGAGGAAAATAAAGATATCGGTTCATAAAGTGTTCATCCCGCGTTTGATGTCTCTTCTTTTAATTTTCTCCGCTTAAGCGGCCACATTATCATATTAGACGTGTTGCCAGTCTTGGTCGCGATAACTCTTTTACTGATATTGCATCGCGTGTTGCCGCCAATCTTTGCATAATGTAGCCATACTTTTGATCACTTAAACATTGTTTGCGTTAAATGTATGCCATGCTTTAAAGTGTAGTGTACGCATTACAGCCTCACATTTGACAAGCTCTGGGCGAGTGGGCGTAATACTGCCGTAAACTATTGATTTTCAAGACAGCCTCGCAGCAGGCTGATTCAGGCTCATCACCAGCATTTGATCCGGGCACGTTTAGGATGCCGCAGGTTTTCTAGCTCACTGACGTTGACAAGATTATACCCTTGGGTATCAAAATTTGGTACCGAACGAAAATGATTTTTTCGATACTCGATAGTATCGAGACGATTCGGTCGGTGCTTATAAAGTATCGAGCTCGATACCCAGCCCTATATATGAGTTCACCCCTCACAAATCTCTCTTTTAAATGTAGGTTTTCTCTAAGATGCTGTGCTTTATTATATTTGTGCATATACATTCGATTAGTCAGCACTGAAGTCTAATCTGGAGCTAATCTAAAATAAATGAAGATAACAGTGCACAAATTATCAGCCCTTATTTATATCTTAGGGAAAAATATTAAGTAAAAAATAAAAAAAATAAAAAAATATATACAATTTTGTTGAAATTTTGTAGTTTGTAATTTATTTAGCAATATTTTGCTTTAATTTAAACGCATTATCTTTCTATTTCCAAAGATGTTCGGTAAATAAATATTATTTTAATAAATATATCTGTTTATTAAATCTGGTATGTTCAAATGTATCGACGTATATGACCTATATTCACTAAGAAATGCATATACATATTCATATTCAGAACGGGGTGTACTCAATTATGCTGAGCACTGAATATATGCTTTTTTTTCAACCATTGGAATTGCAAATAAGTACATATATGTCCAAATATATTAGCTATAATGTCTATATATCCATTCCTGTGTTTAGTTGTGTTTTTGTTTGCTATATGGACCAGTGTTGTCCTCATGAATGGAAGGATCTGAAATGTTGTGGTAATGGAATCACTTTGTCTGCTTATTCCAGTGGCTGCCAATAGCGTGCTGTAAGAGTAAAGCTGGCTACAACAAATTTAGTAAACGTTTGTAAATTACATATACTGTTGTACATATACAATTGCATATTAGGATTGAACTAAATATAAAAAAATGAGTTCACCCCTTACAAATCTATCTTTTAAATGTAGGTTTTCTATAAGATACTATACTATATTATATTTGTGCATATACATTAGATTAGTCAGAACTGGAGCCAATCTAAAATAGCTGAAGATAACGGTGCGAACATTAGTAGCCCAAATTTATATGTTAGGGGAAAATATTCAATAAAACATTTAAAAAAAAAAGAAGAAAAATATATACAATTTTGTTTAAATTTTGTAGTTTGTAGTTAGTTTTGCTGTATTTTCCTTTAATTTTTATGTATTCTCTATCTATTTCCAAAGATGTTTGGTTGCTAAAATATTATTTTAAAAAATATATCTTTTTATTAATTCTGTTTTGTTCAAATGCGCCAAAGTATATGACCAGTATTCACTGAGAAATGCATATAAATATTCATTTTCAAAATGGGGTGTACTCCTTTATGCTGAGCACTGTATATATTCAACCATTGGAATATCCGATAAGTATGTCCAAATATATTAGCTATAATATATATTTATCCATCCCTGTGTTTAGTTGTGGTGTTGTTTACTGTATGCGCCAGTGTTTTCCTCATGAATGGAAGGATCTGAAATGTGGTAATGGAATCACTTTGTCTGCTTGTTCCAGTTGCTGTGGATGGCGTGTCAGTTTGAGCAGGACTGTGTGCTGTTTGAGTTAAGCTGGCTACAAGTAATATTGTCTCACTTTATTCTTCTTTGTCCATACTTTTCCTTAGTTCTTGACTGGATCATTTGTCAGACTGCAAATTGAGGCTGCACAATATACAATGTATTATTTCAGCATTAGGGCTGCACTATATATCGTTTCAGCACTAATATCACAGTGTGCGAATCTGCAATAGTCACGTCTCAAAGATATGCAATGTCCAGTCTGAAGTTGACCAGGAGCTACAGAATAGTATTTAATCACTGTATTTAAATAAAAATTATATGATTTATGCAAAAAAAAAGTTCTTAATTAGAATTTTAGTCTTGTTTTCAGCCCAAAATATCTACATTTCAAAGCGAAAACAAGATTATTTCACTTACCCCACTGGCAGATAGTTTCATTAAAACTGAAATTTCTTCTGACGATGAAAACTAAACAATATTGTAACTTTATCTAAGAATATCTTTGATATTTAGACTAGAAACGAGACAAAACAAAGTAAGAAAAGAAAATAATTTTGATAATTCAATTTCTGTATCCGGATACTGTCAGACTCCCGAGAAAACCGTCAAATAGAGATATTAAAAAACATCTTTTAAACTATATCGCAATATTTATTACATAAAAATAAAATATCGCAGTATCAGACTTTTCCAGTATCATGCAGCCCTATTCGGCATCATTATCACAATGTGCTAATAGGCAATAGTCACCACAGAATCAGCTATTTTGAATTGAGATTTATAATTAACCATGAAATAGTTTAATAGCAATACAAATAACCAGATTTAACCCTACTACAGTGAACAGATTTATTTTTAAGGCATGTGACAATAGATTAGATTCAACTTTATTGTCATTACACATGTACAGGTACAAGGCAACGAAATGCAGTTTAGGTCTAACCAGAAGTGCAATAGCAGCAAGTGCAGAATACAGGTATAAATTATAAGGTGCAGTCATAGAAAAACTATGGTGATATTTACAGATGGACGTACTATGAACATTATATACAGGTTGCCTTAGTTATGAGCCCAGATTTACAATGAATTATTATACGTACAGGTTGATATTAATAATCAGAGTGTGCAGATAGATAAACAATTACAAATATATATGTACAGTGGGCGTGTACATAATTACAAATGTATATACAGTGGGTATGTACGGTTCACATAAATGAACCAGTGCAATGTAGGTTGCTTATTAATAATCAAAAGCTAATTTCATGCTAATTTAATTTATTTATTGGATTAACTAATTTAGATTCAATATATATTTTTTTATTGCAAAGAATTATATTCAGTAGGGTTGTCACGATACTGACATTCGATACCAATCGGTACTGACATTTTATAAACGTACATTTCCCGCTAACATTTGAGCGCTGTTGATCGTGTTCGTAAACACCGCTGATTTTCCATGGTGTTCACAGGCTCAACAGAAATCACTGATTGGCCGTGAAGATCATCAGTTCACCAAACTCACCACTGTTTACTGAGTGTAACTACAGATACAGGAACACTGGAGCGTTTTAACGTCTGTGTGAAATCAAAATTTGCAATGTTTATTGCAACACAGGCACATTGTAGATACATACCCCTGTCTACATTACTGGAGACCGCAAATGATGTACTCAGAGGTACGTCTGGCTCCATTTTGTCTGTAAAACCAATGATATGGTATGGTATACTGCCGTTGACGGCTTCTGTTCCTTTTCGTATTGGACGGCGTTTGCCGTTTTCCCAGTGGCTTGCCATGTACGTTGGTTTTATGACTTGGGATGCAAAGCAGAGTTGTCTTTGACTGGGTTTGAGTCTGGTGAAGAACAGTTCCAGAAACCAGGTAAAACAAAAGTAAAAATAAATAAATAAATAAATAAATAAACAACAGGCTGAAAATGTGGTGAAATCACGCAGCCATGAGGGCTTTTTATTTCTAGATTGTTTTAGAAAACACTATCGTTTGGGTTCAGGTAAGGGCGTGGGCGGGTCAATCGATCAGTCATTCAGCTGAAGTGTATATTGCACCATCTGGTGGATTTATGTGAGAAGAGGACATGCGAGAGACATTTGAGATCATCAAATAGTGAACACAGAGGCCTCTGGTGGATTTGCAAAAGCAAAAAATGCGAGCAGATGTACCTCCAGTTACGTATTTCACTGTCCCCAGAAAAGTAGACCTGGGTACATGTCCACAATGAGCCTGGGCTGGTTTATTTT
The DNA here is from genome assembly GCA_903798035.1 of Danio albolineatus. Classification (NCBI taxonomy): domain Eukaryota; kingdom Metazoa; phylum Chordata; class Actinopteri; order Cypriniformes; family Danionidae; genus Danio; species Danio albolineatus. The sequence continues at coordinate 59,380 of CAIGQQ010027881.1, forward strand.
GCTAGCGCACATTGTTATTCTTAAGGTGATAAATTAATCTGTGCAAGTTAATCCACTAAAAAATCGTTTGTTTTGGTAATCTTCAATCAAATTCTCACATTTTGCTTCTGCATTTATATTTGTGATCCCACTATTTGTTAATATTCTTATGTGTGCGTAATTGCACAATAATATTCTTAGACAATAAGAATGTCTGGTTTTTACAGGATCTTCTTGCCTCATTCCTGTACTGTTCAGTAAACTGACACTACTAGTGTTTGTAACTGCAGAAAAGGCTTTTTCTGAAGACGTCATTCAAACGTGTTTGGCGTGCTGAGTGTCTCTGACAGATCAGACTGCTTATAAAATTGATGAGAAACAAACGCGCATTATTGAATAAACGTGCAACTGATTTGTTTGTAGTCCAGGGAATTTCATTGTGAAGTGTGTGTCTGATAGTTGTTGGTCTACAGTTCTCTTTAACTCTTTCTCTCTAGCTTACTCTCTTTATTGGCATGGCTTGTCAAGTAATGTCAAAGCACTGCAGATTACATCAATGAATAAAAGCATAAAGATTATATAACGTGTATATATGTACAGACAATTATAATTGTAATAAATGCAGGGTTCAACACTAAGGATTTTTTCTACTGGCCCGATTGGACCAGTGGTTCAGATTTTTAATTGCCCTGCCAAAACTTTTCACTGGCCGCACCAAACAAAAAAAAGCGAATTACTATTTCTTAGCCACATATTTTAATTAATGTGTCAAAAATAATTTCTAAAATAGTTAAGGAAACTGCAGGTATTTTATTGCAAAACAAAACCTGGCTGACTTAAAAATGACAGCAAAACATCACGAAACAGACATTTTCTTTTAACCTCATAATTTGATGTTGCCGTCATGTTGTCGTCTCTTCGGTTTTTACCAGGTTACGGAAAAACCTAACGTGCTCACAACATCCAATCAGATTAGAGCAACCAAAAAAGCAATATGGTATTTACGACTTCTCAGAGAAGGTAGCGTTCAAATACTTGAAAGTACAAACTATTTCTTGATTTATAGACTATAAATGCATGCAATTGACAAATAGTCGCAGGCAAATAAAAATCCCCGGGCCATTGGGCAGTCCTTATTGGTGAGCCCTGAAATGCATAAGAACTAAAACAAAGACTAATATGAGGAATAAAAAGATAATAAAAGAGAAACAATTATTATTATTATTATTATTATTATTATTATTATTATTATTATTAATTGTATTATAAGAAAATTAAATACAACACACAACTCTACATTCGTTCAGATGGTTTGCAATTGTATTTCAGACCAATTGTCCACTGACTCTGTGTTCATGACAAGCTCTTTCTCTAACTCTGTTTATTTAAAGTCGAGCTAAACTCTAAATTTCTTTTGAGCAGTGAAATGAAGATAGAGCTTGGTTTAGTTCAGTAATTTAACATTATTTTTATGTACAGTCAAATCCAGAATATTTGTTAATTTAATAATTTTATTTTTCCACTCATGATCTTAACACATTAAATCAGGGGTCTCAAACTCAATTTACCTGAGGGCCGCTCAAGGCAGAGTCTGGGTGAGGCAGGGCCGCATCAGGTTTTCCACAATAAATTATTTATATTATTAATTATTAATTTCTAATTGGTTTATTTTTTTGCCTTATTTTCTGTAAAAAAAAAATTTCATGAAGATTTGTGAAGATAAGAATTTTTTAACAAAATAAGATGGAAAAAAATATCAAGTAAATGCTGAATCAGTTAATGAATACCAGGAAGCAAAACACGAATATTTCCCGAAACAGGATCTGGCTCAATTTAAGCACTGATTTATATGCATTTATCTGCGTATAATGTCCCGCCGGGCAACAACTTTTTTGAAGTGTTGTGAATGAAGCGCACTGGGACGTGTGCCCAATAGAAACGAGGCAGCCACGAGGCATGGAAGAAAACACTCGCTGCTGTAACTTTCACTCATTGAGAAATGTTTCTCTGTCTGCGAGAGCTATATACCTCACTGTGATTGGCAGGTTCATTCAGCTCCGCACACAACACTGTAAAGTTCCATACATATCAAACTCGCGGGCCGCACTGACATGAATCTTTCAAATTAAGCTTGGGGACAAAACTATCAGCCTGCGGGCCGCGAGTTTGAGACCCCTGCTTTAAATGGTATAAATATGAGACTGTGGTTGATGGAAGTGTATTTTTGATACATCACCTTGCAGCCCAAAAGCGGTTACTCACTGAAGCTAAGCAGGGCTGAGCCTGGTCAGTACCTGGATGGGAGACCACATGGGAAGACTAGGTTGCTGTTGGAAGTGGCGTTAGTGAGGCCAGCAGGGGGCGCTCAACCTGTGGGCTGTGAGAGTCGTAATGCCCCAGTATAGTGAAGGGGACTCTATACTGCTCAGTGAGCGCCGTCTTTCGGATGAGACTTTAACAGAAGTCATGACTCTCTGTGGTCATTAATAATCCCATGGTACTTCTTTTAAAGATTAGGGTTGTAACCCTGTTGGCTTGGCCAAATTCCCTCCATCTGCCCATACTCATCATGGCCTCCCAATCATCCCCATCCACTGAACTGGCTCTATCACTGTCTCTCCACTCCACCTATAGCTGGTGTGTGGTGAAGCACTGGCGCCGTTGACCTGTGGCTGCCGTCGCATCATCCAAGTGGATGTGGAGAGACCCCCCTCATGATTGTGAAGCGCTTTGGCTGTATGGCCAATACATTACATTAGGGCTGCACGATTTGGGAAAATTGTCATATTGCCATTATTGAGGGCAATATTGCGATATGCGATTTCGATTATAAATGGTATTGTAAGTCAACTTAATGAGTTTTTAAGAAAATTGCACACACAGATTAGTAATAATGCAGAAGTGTGCGTTTGTTCAACTTGAAATGGTTTTAAAATAAATAATTTTTACGAAATAAATATCTGCATTATTGTAAACTTATTTTCCATATTTCATATTTTCCATATTTCATATTTCTTGCAATTATTAAATGAAATATAACAATATTTTATATGTATGGCTTTGTATTATTGTTTATGAGAGAGAAATGCAGCATGCACTATTTAAACATATCATATTTTGTTGGTTATATATATATATATATACACACACACACACACACACACACACACACACACACACACACATACACATACACATACATACAACTTTTGCTTCTGCTTATTTGATTTAATTTAAAACGTGGCCATATGCATTATATGCATCCTACATGAAAACATTCAGCATGTTTCTGGTTTTATAGAGAACGTTGGGCACATGGAAAGGTTAACAGCAGATATTCCTCGTCACTCACCACCATACATGCGCACAATAATTCTTCTAGTTTCAATTTAATTCAATAATTTACTTTGAATGAAAACACTGAACCTATGATGACGGTTGTGAGCAATTCGACCTTCTCTCACGACCTTCACTAATATTTCCAACTTCCCGAGTAGTTCTGTTCATTAATGGATGTCATTACTTCTGACTCACTGCTGCAAATAATGTTTTATTAGGGTGCTTTCACACTTGGTTCAATTGCCTGGACCAAGTTCGATTGTCCCCCCTTGCCACCTTCTTGGTTGGTTTGTGTTCACACTGTCTTTTTTCCCTCTAAACCCCGGTACGTTTGCGTCATCAAGCCGCTGTTTTGTGTACGTCTGTTGCCAGGTGACGGGCACGAAAGCAAAGCGCCAGAATGGAAAGACGTCCGCACATCGCGGTCGTTTCGCTTTAACGGAACCTTTTGGTTTAGAACATACAGAAAGCGACTCGCGTCTATCTGCCGCAAACATATTATACACGTTCAGAACATCACACGATGTCCAAGCTGTTTTTGGAGGAGACACGCAGACATTATCACTGTGTTTGCTCTGGCTCGGTCGCGCTTGTCAGCACGTGATACTCAGACACAAACACACACAGTCCTGATGGCTTCTGGGTCGTGTAGTTCTTATTTAATTGCGTTACATTGTAATCGTATTAAATGGAAACTACAAAAATGGCGGTGCATTTTCTTTCTTGAATGTCTTGTCCATGAATGCATTCGTTTATTTAATATAATCGCAAGATTCGCCGTAATGTAATCGCATAGGCTGACATCGTGATTGCGATTGCGATACGATTAATCGTGCAGCACTACATTACATAACATTTTTCTCATTTTATGTAGACATACAATATGTTAAAAGTAGGGCTGTCCAAAAATTAATCGTGATTAATCACATCCAAAATAAAAGTTTGTTTTGACATAATATGTGTGTGTGTTATATATATTTATTATGTATATGTGATAAACACATTCATAGAAGCCAAAACTATATATAAAAAAGTAACATCAAAGTAGTTACATCATATTCAAATGTAAAATTTGTATCATACACATATATTTTTTATATGTCTAAATATAAACCAACATTTTATCAAGTATATGCATTTGTGTATTTATATATTCATAATAAAATATACACAGTACACACACAAATATTATGTAAAACTTTTATTTTGGATGTGATTAATCACGATTAATTCTTGGACAGCCCTAGTTAAAAGTGTTACTACAGTATGTTGTATTCCTAGAATATGAATGTAAAATTGGATGTATTTTATGCAAATAAACTTAGTAAACACAGTAGTAAATCAAATTAATAAACTGTGCATTTAACAATCAACGTTTTAGGATAAAACAGTAATAATGAACATCAATAATCAGTACATTTACAATGATTCATTTATAACCACCTAGAAGTGTGTATGCTTATGTGTGTGTCTCTCACCGCCCCCCCCACCCCCATTCACACACACACAAACACACACTTAAACCTCGTTTGCTCGAGGCTCCGAAGGTAAAAGATGCGTGTGAACGGACACTTTTCATGCCTGTGTATTTGTTTATGAGTGTGTGTGTTTGCATTTATGGGCTCCTGCTCTCTAATGTCAGGGGAAAACATTTAAACTGAAATCATGCAAACATTTAGATTAGAGACCCAATCTTGAGTCACTGTTTTTGCACTGCTATCAAATGGATTTAGACCTATTTTTTCAAAGGCTGGATTTATCGGTGCCCCATTCAATTATCTTAAGTTAACAAATTAATAGAGAACAAGTTTATTCCAGAGGATATTTGTTTTTAGGGTTGCTAGGGTTTTCATCTGGCTTGTTTCTGAGCAGTTGTTTACTTGTTCAGGTTAAAATGTTCCTTAGTATATTTATCTTGTTCTCCAGCACACATATCTGATCAGTCTTGTCAGGCATTTGGGTCAAAGATGTATAATAAGTATAATGCATTAGTATGAGCAGAAATGGGTTTACTTTTTTTAAATAGTTTTTTTTTTCCATAATTTGTTTCTCCTTTTCCCCATTTTAATAGTCTGTTTAATACATGTGCACTTTAATACTTTTGCACTATTATTTACATAAGATACACCTTAAAGAGCCCCTATTACACATTAAAAAGGGTCATATTTTGGTTTTGGCGGTCTCCAACAGCAGGCTAATATGCATGCAAGGTCAAAAAACACTTTCATTGTCTTATAATCTGCATTTATTTTTACCTCATTATCCCAGCGACTCCTATATGAATCGTTCAGCGCTTCATTTGTTCCAAAACCCCTCCTTAGCGCGATGCTAAACTGCGCTGATTGGACCGATGACCCAGTCTGTTGCGATTGGTCAACATCATTCAGCGCGAGAGAATGCCCACCACGGCTTATCAATATTGAAGTAGTCATAGTGTGTGCGGGAGCATATCTGCCAACACTCGTTTTTTCCCGGGAGTTGTCCGTATTTCAGACACCTCACCCCCGAAACTAACCCCCCGGTCTCCCAGCATATCACTCTATCCTTAATCAGAAGTAAAAACAGCGACACACATGTAGTATTAATGCACACATCAGCAAAAGCTGAACCATTATGAAACAGGACCGCTGCACGTGTGTAGGAGAGCTGATGTAGCCATAGCAACGACAAACAGCAGAGGAACACGAGCTCACAAACGCATTTTAATCCGTAAACAAAGCAGCACACGTCGCATTTACAACGTGCTTTTAGACGCGATATGAGAATACAAGTTAACCAGAGACACTACAAGCGGTTACAAGTTACAAAACACAATTAAATGCATCATTTACAAGCTGGAGAAAACAATGAGGCGACAGTTTTAATCACACAAACTCACACTTGCTGGATAGCAGGCCAGATTCACCGTCAGACCACCGGGAAATGTCCCGCTGCTCCCTACGGCCAGTCCGCCCCTGCATACATCTATAGTCTTTTCTGATCCTTCCGTTAACAAACGGTCGACGAATCCTCCGGTGTGAGCGTGTAGATTTCAGAAGCTCCTCAGAGGATTACAGCACAAGGCTGGGCTATAATGCTGAGGCATTTCTGCAGAGATACACCTCAACCACTGACTCTTCACAGTCTCATCTCTGGTTCATCTGCACACTTCCAGTAATATCCAGCTGAGCACATGTCTGCTACAGTGCTCTTCTCTGTGTTGCCAGATGTAGCTGACTGATTCCAGTCCAAACCCTCTCCAAAAGGTTTTTACCTGCACAATTAAATTCAAAACCGCCCAATCTGGCAACCTTTGCTCGCCGCTGTTGTTTGTGGGCGGGGTTGGGGGTTTTGAATCTCCCGGGGCTGTGCGCGCACAAACGGGCGGGGCTTATATTTTGTGTTCACCTCATGCCGAAATGGCTAAAGACTCGTAAGCACAGCGATTCGTTTGAGGAACTATGAGTCGACTCTTTTATAGATGAATCAATAGTTTTAAACACTGTGCACTTTCAGCAGGGTGTTTTCACACCTACAGTCTGGAAAAGCTCAGGAAAGTGGGTGTGCTGTCACTATGCTGTCACAAAATGCGGCGAAAATTCTAAACGAAAATAATTGACTGCAGTGTTTACACTCGGAGAGCAGAGTTTACAGCGGATCTTACAGTCTTTAATATTGTACGGATATTAACGTACTGTAAACTCAGTAACAGTTAATCATTTTGACAAAGGTCTGTCTTTAAACACTGAAAGAGTTACGAACTCTACGAACTACTAACTAACTACGAACTAACTTTGCCATCTGAATAAACAAACAAAGAGCACTGATCGCTTACCAAATCTGTAGACCAGGACAATCCACATAAACTGGAGCGGCGTCTGTTTTAAAAGGAGACGAGTGGCAAATCCCGATTTCACCATTTCTAGATGCGGAAAGCTCTCGGGTGAAAAAATAAAGTTTCTTACAGACGCATTTCTGCTGCGCACGCTTGAGTCCAGCTGCGCTCTGATAGCGGGAAATGAAAACAAAACCTTCGTTGCAGCACAAACACAACACTGGCGACCTGTGTCTCCAAACAATTCTTCTTCTTCCACTTGTTTTGGAAGCACAACGTGGCGTCCCTGCCGTCTGAACACTGCAACACCTACAAACAGTCTTCGAAGCTCTTTTGCATATTAATGAGTTGCACCGTATACACAATAGAGCACGCTGATTGGTTAAAAGTCTTTCTCATGACTCAATGCCGCACACTCAGAGACGTCACGATGCACTCGCCGGGACAGACGTCCACTCTCCACGCTGGAGTACACGCATGGATCTCATCAGCGTGACACAGCCTCAAAAATTTGTTTAAAACCGGAAGAACGAATTTGCTGGAAATAACGCAAAAACTTTTTCACTCTTTAGGGAAATATATGTGTCCTAATAGTGTTTATTGCAGCGTGGGACACATATATGACTGTCAACAGCTCAACACATGTGTTTTGGGGTTTCATGGCCCTTTAAAGACTTAAAAGCACAAACTGTTTCTAAATTAAAAGACTGTATTTGCACACAATTGACAAATACTCGCATTAATTTAAAATCAAACTTTAGTGACAAGGCAGCGCTGGCCAGATCGAGCGTCTCTCACGCTGGCCCCGGGCCATCGGGCAGTCCTTATTGTTGAGCCCTTCATATGTTTACACTCTTAACTTACATGTTAAAATCTTTAATCTCCAAATATGGTAAACTGCTAATTTACGGGTATTCTTTTCACAGTGTGGCGAGCAAGCAAACGTACTAAAATAACAATAATGTTCACACATTTTCCAGAATTCGCCCACGTGTTAAACCACCTCTGCTCTGTTTCGAATCAGTCGGAGAGTGTGTATTTTGGCTTTCCAAATCCAGAAAAACCCTAAAATGTGTCCACTTCCCAGAAAAAGCTGGTTTATCTGCCTCCTGCAGCTGCAGAATAATTGTATGCTCACTGTTGCACATCTATCTATTAAGTTGTCCAATTCGTTGGCTTCAGTCTTTTGGGCTTCGCTTTGAGTCCAAAAGCCACTTCCCATGTGAATTTCCTCATCGTCAGAGCCGTGATTTAGGGCTTCGCTGGATGTGTGATAATTCTCAGAGCACAAGTGTTGAGTCACTGCGTTCTGGCACGGTTTTCTTGCTGTGTTTGGCAAGAGTTAGCGTGACTGGCGCTGGTTCACACTACCGAAGATAACTTGCAGGCTTGTCATACACTGCATTAAAGTTCTCAGAGGATATCCCTGCTTTATTTAATTACAATGAGATGCGTACAAGATATTAGTCGGATTAAACTGCTTGTGGTGGGGAAATAACAGTGTTGTCATTCCGTCTCTTTTCAAATGGACAAAATAGTTAGTAGAATTGTATTTGTGCGCAATCTGAAGCTGTGTTTCCATCACTTCTTAATAAACTTACACAGATAGCGCTGAGAGAAGTGTAGTTTGATGCACTATTGGGATTCGCCACTATGGTGTTTGTTCTCCTCTATTAAATGAGTTGCACCTCAGAAGACGAAGACGAAATGCAATGAACGCAGTGGCTTTTGGAGATGGGAATGCAGACAGATGCTCAAGACAGTTCTGAAGGGAATAATAATTGAATAACAAGAATACTAAAGCACTGTGATGACTGACTGACGGAGGGTTGAGGCCTTTTACAATCAACAGAACAACATTTTAGGTCTTTTACAATGAAAAGCTGGAAACATGGAAAGCTGCAAACCAACATTAATGACGCAAAGACCCTCACACACACATTTATATCTGTCAAATCATCTGTCAGAAACTATATCACATCATGCATGCTGATGAAGCACAGCGCATACTTTACTCACTAAATGTGTTTCCATCATAGCTTATGCATATTCATTCTTATCAGATAAAAAATTTACCCTACGGTGTACTGTGTGCACATTTTTACATGCATTTTCTAATAATAATAATAATAATAATAATAATAATAATTTATTCTTATATAGCGCCTTTAAAACTTATTTCTCAAAGCGCTTTACACAGAAACACAAGAAAACACACCGATATAAAATATCATTTAGGCTAAAATATTCACAATTGCTAAAACATTCCAATATCAAAAAACATAAACCAAAAATGCACACCTCATAAATAGGCCAGTGTAAAGTAGTGCGATTTCAAGGTTGATTTAAACAATTTAAAAGATTCAGCGTGTCTAATGTTGTGGGATAGAGAGTTCCAGAGCCTCTGAGCCAGAGATGAGAAGGCCCGGTCACCCATAGAATGCAGACGAGTGGAGGGGACTGTTAAAAGACCAGAGGCAGAGGAACGGAGGTCGCGTGAGGGGGAGTACCAAGTTAAAAGTTCGGCCAGATAGTGTGGAGCCAAACCATGCAGGGCCTTGTATGTATGCATGAGGATTTTAAAACCAATACGAAATCTAACTGGTAGACAGTGGAGAGATTTCAGAACAGGAGTAATGTGATGTCTAATATTAGTCCCTGTCAGAATTCTGGCTGCTGAGTTTTGGACATATTGTAATTTATTGATATTACTTTTGGAAATGCCAGCTAGTTAGGCGTTGCAGTAGTCTAAGCCAGGGGTTCCCAAACTTTTTTATTCCGGGACCCACCTAGGCAAGTACGTTGATCTCAAGACCCACCATAATATTTTTATATGGAAAAATGGGTAAATAAAACCTCATTTACAGAGCAGTTTTTATTTTACTTAATAATAATGAAATGTACAGTTGATTGCAATACTTGAGGGGTCTGAAGGAAAACACAGTTGTGTTATAATGGTAATATTGTAAGAATAACTGAGTTAGGCTATACTTATTTACAAAGACAAACATTTTAAGAACTGACAAGCTTAAAAGAAAGCAAAGGAAATGTATTAGTGAGAAGGGTGTGCCTGCTTCTTAGAACACAACATATCTAATCTAGGAATTATTCTGGACAGACTGACACGCATGTCTTGTGATGGCTGTAGGCGAGATCTGTATTTTGTTTTCATTGCCGTCAGAGCAGAAAATCCACTCTCGCATAGGTAAGTGGTAGAAAAGGGCACTAAAACTTTGAGAGCAGCAGCTCCTAGGTTGGGGTATTCCTTAGCAACAAAAACCCAGAATTGTCCAAGATTCTTTGACTCTCTGAAAAGAAGATGAAGGCTCCGGTCTAAAGCCACGTCTATTAGCTCCTCCTCCTCTTTTCCTGTCAGGACACAGCGCTCTCTCGCCTCACTATTAAAGGGATCCCGTATCCAGTCCCATTCTGCCATACCTACAGATAATTATTTGATAGAAAGAGATACGCTATTACAATGAAGTAAACTAATAGTGACTGAACTTAAAATGTTTAACATGTACATAATAATAATTATAGAACTAAAGTGTCTTACACATTGCCCCGCGATAGCCACCTGACCTCGGAGTGAAGAAGCAGGTGCTGATGTTCTGATCCCATTTCCCTGCATAGCGATGCAAAAAGTCGGGAAGAGAGGGCATTAATAGCATTTACTATTTTTACGGCAGTCTGCAAAACGTCGTTTAACTCGGGATGCAGTTTCTTACTAGCAAGGGCTTCTCGATGTAAAAAACAATGGGTAAAAGTAGCTAAGGGGGCAACCTCCTTCACGCGGGCAAGAAGACCGCTTTTCTTGCCCGTCATCGCCGCTGCTCCATCCGTGCAGAGGCCCACACATTTTTCCCACTGGAAGCCCTCGGCCGTAATGTATCCATTCAAGCAGTCAAAAATATCCGCTCCTGTCGTTCGTTCTTTCAGTTCCTGGCAAAACAAAAAATCCTCAACGATGTCAGTGGAGTCAATGTACCTGACATAAGCCAGCAGCTGTGCACTTTTTGCAACATCTGTGCTTTCGTCAAGTTGTAGAGCAAATGCAGCACTATTGCGGATTTTTTCACTTGTTTGTTCACGTATATCAGAAGACATTTCCTCAGTACGCCGTTGCACTGTATTATCAGAAAGTGGAACTTTAGCTATCTTTAATGCAGCATCTTTACCCAGCATTTCCTCAACGATATCTATGCAGGCCGGCAGCAGAAGCTCCTCTCCTATGGTGTGTGGTTTTTTGGATTTTGCAATTCGATATGCAGCTAAAAATGAGGCTCGAAGTGCTTTTTGTGGGATGCTGGATGTACCTGTTATCATTTTTTGTTGACGAAGATACTCTTCTTTTTTTAGAAGAAAATATGATCGACCTTTGTTGACATATGCCGAATGTTTTGTTGTCAAGTGCCGTTTAAGTTTTGAGGGTTTCATGCTAGCACTTGCAAGCTTTTCTAAGCATAAAAGACACTGCGGGACTTCCTCACCATCTGGACCTCCGCTGGCAATAAAACCAAGATCGAGGTAGGACTGATCATATTTTCTGTGTGGCTCCTTTTTAGATTTAGTTTGATCTGAAGATGTATCAGAAGTCTGCGACGCCTTTCGTTTTAAAAACTTCTCCATTTTACCAAACGCTTCGCGGCTGTGGTCATGAATGTATGTTACTGACGCACGTGACAGTTCAACACATATGAATCGGACTCGGTTCATTCAATGAATGCTGATTCAGATTGTTTCAGCTCATGTGTTTTAACTTAAATGATTCATTTGAAAAACAGAATCGTCTCTAAAGAGTCGTTCGATCATTATCGTGCTGGTTTTGATTTAGCGTAACGTTAATATAGATGCAGCTAAGTGATTTTGCGCGACCCACCTTTCCTCACCATGCGACCCACTAGTGGGTCGCGACCCACAGTTTGAAAACCTCTGGTCTAAGCGGGAAAAGATGAAAGTATTTATCAGATTTCTGCCACAGAAAAGGACAGCATGGGGCTGATTCTTGAAATGTTTTTGAGATGGAAAAAAAGTCTTTACAGTGGACAGCACATCGGAATCAAATGTTAGGTTTTTATCAAATATTAGCCCTAAGTTCTTTAGTTTGGCCTGGACCTCCACAACAGAGCCATCTACGTTAACATTTAGAGGTTTAGTTTTACTTGGTTGGAAGAACCAATCAACATAATCTCTGTCTTGTTCATGTTCAGACATAGAAAATTTCTACATTTATGGTGTTTCCATTTAGCAATTTATTATGCATTATTTCAAAATATGCACAACAATTTTTACTATGGTAAAGTGCATGTGTCCAGATCACCCCAAAAAGCTTAGTATTGTAGTATGAACAGCTATTTCATTCATTCATTCATTCATTCATTTTCTTTTCGGCTTAGTCCCTTTATTAATCCGGGGTCGCCACAGCGGAATGAACCGCCAACTTATCCGGCATTTGTTTTACGCAGCGGATGCCCTTCCAGCCACAACCCATCTCTGGGAAACACATCCATACATTCTCATTCGCACACATACATACACTATGGACAATTTATACAGCTATTTCAAGAGTGAGTAATACAAATATCAGTAACACTTTGTCACTATTCACAGTATTGACAAACCATTAACTAACACATTAATGCTAATCAAAGGGATGAGTGATGCACTCTATACTGTAGATCAATCATGATTGATTTTATTTTATTGAATATTTTTTCTATTTATGAGGAAAAAGCTTCATTGTGGATGTAATGAATGTAGGGTTGTCTACTTTTTGGTGAGGCATATATTGCACCCAAATTACTTGCAATTTCACTTGCCACTTTATAAATATATTATATTTATACCACTAATAAAATGTTTTAATAAAGTTTAACTACGTCATAGTGAAGTAATTTAGGTATTGAAGTATTTTTAAAACTATAGGGGGATATTTTCTTGCCATTTCTTGGCCCATTAGTACCAATTGAGCAACGTGTCAACGCAACAGCCTACCAGAGTATTGTTGCGACCATGTCCATCCCTTTATGACCAAAGTGTCTCCATCTTCTCATGGCTACTTCCAGCAGGATAACGCTCCATGTCATAAAGCATGAATCATCTCAAGTGCACATTGAGACATTTTTCGGTCGACGTTTAACGCCTCGTGACTATATAAACGGCAGGTGCAAAAGCGTCATTTCTAAAGAAACGCCTTATGCTCGTTTTTTTGTTGTGGTGTGCCACGTCAAAACCTTCTCCACCAATCAGATTGGCACTTTTGTTCATGTGTACGGAAGTTACAGTAAACACCCCTTGGAGGCGCTCTAGTGCAAAACTGTCAATGCGAGCGCACATTGAAGAAGATGCCTAGAGGCGATATGAACGTGGAGCTGCTTACTGCACTGGTATCCGAAAGAAAAGTGCTGCATGATAAACGAGACATCTAGGCCTGTCGCAATAATCAATATATCGACTTATCGCACAACACATGAACATGACCACAATAATTTTTGGTTATGCAATATATATCGCCCATAAATAAAAAACAATTCTAGTAATATTATATCTCTATTGGAGGTGTCGGTATGGTTAAAAAAACATTATAGTATTTACTGTAAATTACTATAGTATATTTTGGTCACACTTTATTTTGATGGTCCGTTTGTTGAATTTAAGTTACATTGCAACTAACTTTCCTTAGATTATAAGTAGACTGTTAGGTTGGGGTTAGTGTAAGTTGACATGTACTCGCAAAGTTTCTTATAGTCAGTTAAATGTCTGAATCAACAGATATAAAGTAGACAGTCTACTAATACTCAAATGGATCATCGAAATAAAGTGTTACCTATATTTTCATGTGGGTGCCTGACAACTAAAGATAGATCTGGTAGCAGATTTCGCAGCCTCTGTTACTTTTTACCTTGCACTTGTTTGTTAACATTCATTATTATTTATTTTAGATATGCATTTTCACATTCTGATTCCAATGCCTAATTATTAAATTGTTAAAACGAATATAACTTAAATATTCTTAAGAATGAAATATTATGTGTTCTTTGGAAGATTGTACTTGTATTATGATGAAATTATATTGTCATTCTGGCATTATGAGTGGAATAAAATGACAATAATATCGTTTATCGCTATATATTTTGGTGCAATATATCGTACAGCACAAAATAGATATCGTGACAGGGCTAGAGACATCGACATTGTTTGAATCGCCAGTGACTTCAACAAAGACCACAGGATCACTATTGACCTTTCGGGTCTTTCTGTTTTCATTATGCGCCATCTAACGACAAGGAGTGATTTTGCATACTCTTCTGCTTGACGCCAGAACAATGTCTCTTAAAATGCTAATGATAAACGCAAACGAAAAGCGTCCCGGTGTGTACGAGCCTTCAGACTGATATCTTGAACATGACAATGAGTTCACTGTACTCAAATGGCCTCCACAGTCACCAGAACTCAATCCAATAGAGCACCTTTGGGATGTGGTGGAACGGGAGATTGGCATCATGGATGTGCAGCCGACAAATGATGAATCTCTGCCATGAAGGATTTACGCCCCATTCACACGGGGCGTCAGCGTCAATGCTTCCCATTCACTTTGAATGGGTGATGTCAGGCGTTGCCGAACTGCATTGTGGATCCGTCAGCGCTGCTTCAGTGGCGTTGCTTGCTGCAGGAATTGGGACTTTCTCAACTTTTCAAGCGCCAACGGAAGCGTCAGCCAATCAGATCGCTGTATGCAAATACACCAGACCAGACAGTAGCCGATTGTTGACGAATTTCATTGGCTGACGTTGCTATGACGGTCGCGTCAGCCTCAACTTCAGACACGCCCTCTGTCAAGCGTTGACGCTGACGCCTCGTGTAAATGGGGCGTAAGGCAGTTCTTAGGGCAAAAGGAGGTCCAACTCAGCACTAGTAAGGTGTACCTAATAAAATGGCCGGTGAGTGTATAATAGACAAAATTAACCACCCTCATTTTCATAAGTCGCGCAACAAGTCCGTATATTATCTATCGCGACGGGCCTAGATGGATGTGCAGTTGCCATTTGTGGGACTTTGGCAAATAAAATTTAATTATTTTAAAACAAAGGCTATGTTTCCATCCAAAAATGCTAATGAACTTTATGCGCAAAAATGGATTATCGAATAAAAGACGTGCTAATAAAGCAGCGTTTCCATGCAACGAGTCAAAGCTGACAAAACCGTCACTTCCTGATTAACTGGCGCCACATTTTAACAGTAAAAATTTAATTTGCTGCAGTAGGAGAAGCTGCGTGAATCTTCTCTTCATTTAATAAATGACTCGTGCCTCAGAAGGCAATCCTGACATGCAGTGAACGTGCGGTGGCGTTTGAAGGTGTCAGACTCGGAGCACAGACGCTCTTGATTCTGGAGGTCATTAATAATATAATAACACAACTACTGAAACGGTGAGGCGCTTTAGAATAATCAAAACAACATTTCAGATGTTTTACGATGTGTTCAACCTGCTGGTTTGTCCATTTACACACATTATCATCATCACATGATCTCTTATAACTAAATCACATGAGCTGTTTTTAATGCGCATACTGGAATTTATGTGGTAAAAGTGTTTCCATCTATCCTACTCAGTTATGCGTAGACATTTTTTTATGCGCATTTTCAAAATTGATGCGCATCCTGGCGTTTCCATCAAGCGTTTTTTATGCGCATATCCAAAACGCGAATAAAAATAGCTGGATGGAAACGTAGCTACTGATAGACAATATTGACTATTTTTACAGTACTGCACAAAAAGCTTAAAAAAAGTTTAGCTATTTTGGTAAAATCTTCATATTTTGTTCATGGCACGGTGGATATTTGCATGGAATTGCTCATATTATCCCAAATATCAAACAATTCTTTCCTATTCTCCTGAAATACGACCCAGACATGATTCCGTGACATCGGCTCATCTGCGCTTGAGGTCAGGGCTGGTAAAAACAGAGGTGAAAACATCTGACGGCACAATTTGTGTCGAGGCCGAATGCGGAGGCCACAGAGAGGGGCGTCCTGGAGGAAAAATGAGGAGGTTTATCAGAAAGACGTGTCCCGTGTGAGTGTGCTTGCGTGTGTGGTTGGCCGTAAATCAGGGGCATGTACTGTGGATACCCTCCAGAGCGCTGCGGTGTCGGGACCGGAAGCGCAGAGGAAAGCAGTGTGTGTGTGTCTGCTATCAATTAACCAGTGTAAATGTAAGACTCCCTCTGAGACTCCCCGCGCGCATGTGGCCCGCAAACCAGCTCTGCTCCTGCACGTGTGTGTGTGTGTGTGTGTGTGTGTGGAGTGCACAATGCTGGATTATAAAGTCAACAATGCATCTTATTTACATTGACATTTATATACTTTGCATTTATACATCTGGCAAACACTTTTATCCATAGGGAATTTTTTCAATGTATAAAAGTGTGTGTGTGTGTGTGTGAAGAGAAAGGTGCTATTTAGGCTCCACCACCTCTGCAGTGGAAAAGTAAATTTGCAAATGCGTTTAGATTAAATTTGACCTACAAAAAGACCTTCAGAGAGGATTTTTTATGTGTGTTTTCTTTTCTTCATGGTGTACTGGGAATAGATGAATGTATTGGAGCAACCTAACAATTATGCATAGACTTTTTTAAGGAAATAATGCTGGATTATACATTTTATTTACATTAGCAGGGTTCAACGCTAAGGATTTTTTTCTACTGGCCCGATCGGGGCCAGATTTTACTTGCCCTGCCAAAATTTTCACTGGCCCCATATTTTAATTAATGTGTCAAAAACTAGACATAATTGTATACATACGCTTTTTATTCATTAATTTATTCTATTGAATTAATCAATCTATTTAAAAAACGTTGGCTAGAATTATGCATTATAGACTTAAATTATAGAGAGAAATAACAGATGAAGCGGTGTTTTGCCCCTTCTGAAATGTGCATATATTAACTTAACTTGATTTAAATTAATATTAGAGTTATGACAACAAATGACTGAGACTGAGGTGAGTTTCACGAGTGGAGCCCTTACCTTAGAGAAGATATATATATAAATAAATAGGTTTAATTTAAACACAACACTGATAAGATTAATTAAAGTGGATTGTTTAGTGTGTGGTTTAGTTGAAAACTACAACAATTTAATGTTTTTCGTTGGTTTAAAACCCGTCAAAATGGCTAATTTTAGAAACGGGCTCATTACATCAGTCTATACCACAGTCAATATTTTTATTGTTCGTTTATTTGTAAACCTAGTTTCAAAATGTATTTCACTTCTTGTTCTTGCTTGATCCATCAAAACAATCATATTAGCCTATGTTTTAATCAATTATGGTCTTTAATATGTGTACCTTTTTTTAAATGTAGACTGAGAATGCTAATGAAAGTCTATGAAGGGGCATTTCTCGGCACAACACAGGGACTACAGTCAGATCATGAAGCAGATCAATGTGGATTTTTCTTTCGAGGTGTCAGTGCAAGATGAACAAAACAACAGGCCTAATACAAAATATTATGATTAAAATATGAAAAAAACATCAGATGGTAATTTCGCTCAATTTTCCTAACAGGTGAACAGCTCTCGGTTATATTTCAGCATGCTTTCACTTTCATATTCAACACGAAATGCACATTTACCAGTAAGAATGATGACATCCAGCCCTACTCATAATTCCCTCTTCATATGGCTATTACACAACCATAATACAAAGCCTGGTTCGTCAGTTCGTCAGTTCGTTGGATTGTTTTGTTTTCTCACTAAAATCAATCCACTCTAGTTCGTTTCAATCGAGCCGAGATCACCTCATCCAGGGGATCTCGGACGATTGATTTGGGGCAAATACGAGCGTTATTGTGGGATTCACAAATGCTAGACGAACCGTAATATATATATATATATATATATATATATATATATATAAACTAGTCATTTTCAATTTGAATGAACAGAAGATAAACATCTTTTGCATATATAATAAGTTCTTTAGTATATTTTGGACTCCTTAGAAACTTTCATTTCCAACATATTAAAGTGTGTGTTTGTTTGAAGAGAGAGATGCTATGTGGGCTCCACCACCTCTGCAGTGGAAAAGTAAATTAGTGGATACATTTAGACCTCCAGTTTACAAGACCTACAGAAAGCATTTATTAATATGTGTGTGTTTTCTTTACAAGAGAGTGCAACCGGACATACCTGAAAAAAGATGTTTTGGAGAGGATAATCAAGTATGGATGGACTTTTTTTATGAATTGCACAGTACTGCATTATAAAGTCAACAACGCCTTTTACTTATATTGATTAAAAAGTCGTTTTGGATTGATGCGTTTGACAGACACTTTTATTTCAAGGGACTTACATTGCATTGACACACCTGTCAACATTGGGATGTAAAAATAAGGGATCTGATCACCATAATAAGGGAGACCCCCACCCCCTTAAAAAGTCCCCAAATTACTAAATGTGTTCTTCTGGAGCTGTTTTATTGTAAATAAACAGTTAAACGGTCAGTAATATTTTTTATGATTACTATTATTTATAAAATAAAAAATAACCATTAGCAGCCAATAAATTAGCGAACAGTTCAAAAGAAGTGGAACTAAGTTATTAAATCTCATTAATCTTTTCTTCATGTGAATGATTTATTTATTTGGACTTTTCGTTTGATTACGTTAACAGACGTCACTTAAAAATTCACGCATCTAAAATTATAATGAAAGCATTCTACTGCTTTCCTAAATTTTTATGCTCATTTTGGACAAAATTAGTAAAAAAAAAAAAAAAAAAATCAAGATCAACATCTTTAGCTGTTACTATTGTTAATTATGTGTATATGTCTGTTCAAACATGAACACAAAACCCAGACTTTCACTACGCTTCAAATCGCATGTACAGAATTGGTTTGGGAAACAGCATCTGTTCATCACTATGGAGCGCGTCTGACAGTCACGCACCGCTTTATGACTGTTTTGAGGTTTGCACAGGAGGAGCGACGGCACTTGTAATGAAAAGAAAAAGGGAATCCTGCCGCTTTTATATTTATTTCAAAGTGTTTCATGCCTAAATAAACCGAAAGCACAGAACTGACTCACATTTAAGAGCAAGGGGCGGCCCCTGGTGGTGCGGCGGTATGGGTTGCGTATAGGGAAGATCGGCTCTTTAAAGTTTATCGCCACCCTTCAGAGAAAGACTGAAAATACGGGAGAAATACAGGGAAATACCTTTATGGGATGATAGCGGGATAAAACCTTAAAATACGGGAGAATCCCGGGAAAAACAGGAGGGTTGACAGGTTTTTGTTTTGAAGCAGGTCTTTCTGGCATCACATCTACATCCTTGCTGTTGCTCTACTGTTTGAGCTGATTAAAACATTATTTATAGATTTGAGTGAACGTTTACAAAACAAATAACTGATTTTAACATCTGATTTAACTAATATTAAACAATTCTTTATTGGCTTTATCTTTCTATATTTGCAAATTTCCTTTTAATGAACAGAAGGCATATGTTTTGCATCAAGAAGAAATAATTCAGTATATTCTGGACTCCTCAGAAGCTGTCATTTTCAGTGTTTAAAAGCGTATATATAATTGACCAAATACAGAGTGCACAGAAGTGTCTAAAAGTACAGTAAACTACTAATGATACCATTTTGTTTATTTGTTCAGGTTTTCTGTTCAAACCATAGTTACACTCACACTTTAAAATTAAATGTACTGTATATTGGGCTATATTTATAATCTTTATCCTCTATATCCAGAGCTCTGTTGTCATCCAGGAATCTGGACAGGCTGAAGATGTATATTTTGCTCTTGAAGAAATACTTTAGTATTTTTTGCACTCCTTGGAAGCATAGAAATGTTTGTTTTTTCAATGTTTAAAAGTGTTTTGTATGTTTGCATCTACAGTCAAGCCTACAATTATTCATACCCCTGGCAAATTCTGACTTAAAGCTACTTATAATCAGCCAGCAAGTTGTTTTTTGGGAGAAGCTGGTGTCATTTCCAGTCACAAAAAACAAGATGATGATGTACAAGAGGCATCAATGCATCAAAACAAATTATTTCTCAGATTTTATTTACATTAGAGCACAACTTAAAGTCAGAATTAGCCAGAGATTTTGGGCTCGACTGTAGATTCCCAAAAACATAATGCACAAAGAATGTCTCAAAGTACAATATACTGCTAATGATACCATTAAGTGTTTATTTAGGTTATTTATTTGTTTGTTTTTTAACATTTTTAATTGGTTACACTTTATTAACTACATAGTGGACTATACTTATAATCTAGAGTACCTAATTGCCTTTACTACGTTTCATATGAAGCACATACCTGATTCTGCATAATGTAGTATATCATATAGGCAGTGGGTTTTAAAGTGCATATTCATTTATGCTCATTTTAAAATGCTTCCTCTGCGTTTGGCAGAGATTGTATAATCAAATGGCTTCAGTGTTAAGCCATAAGAGCAGTTGAAAGTCAAGTCCTGCGATGGGTCGCTCTCGAAACTCAGCTGGTGGATCAAAATAGCAGAAATCAGGAAAACTTCCACTTTTGCGATTTGATCGCCGATGCATCTCCTCCTCCCAATGGAGAAGATCATCACGCTGTTGGTCAGGTCTTTATCCAGAGCTCCGTTCTCATCCAGGAACCTGGACGGGTTGAAGATGTGCGGATCGCACCACTTTTGTGGGTCGTGGTTGACGGACCATTGGTTGATGAAGACTACTGTGTCTTTGGGGATGTGGAGACCTTCAATGGAGACGTCTGAGGTGGTGGAGTGCGGGATGGTGACGGGGACGAAACTGGTGAAACGCATGGTTTCATAGATGAATGCATCCAAATAGGCAAGATCACATCTATCTTCTACTGACGGTAGTCTGTCACGACCCACCACCTTATCAATCTGCTCTTGAAGTTTGGTCTGAATTGCTGGATATTTAACCAGCAGCAGAAGCATCCAATTAAGTGCGGTGGAAACCGTGTCCAAACCTGCACCAATCAAATCAGACACCGTACCTTCAGTATGAACCTCTGTCAAACCGGTTTCTTCATCTGCGTGATCAATTACACCAATAAACGCATCACTCATGTCTCTAGTCACCTCAGGATCATAGCTTTGTCTGTGCTCCATGACTTTACCCTTAACAAAAGTGAAAAAGTCATTATTAAGATCTTTGAAGCTCTGAAAAATGCTTCTTATTGGATTGGGAAAAGATTGCAGCCAAGGCATGACGTCCACCAAACTTCCAGCTCCCACTGTTTCTCCAAACTTATTCACGTTTCTTAAGAGAGTCCTGAACTCGAGATCGTCATGTCCGTAGCGCTTCCCGAAACACAGAGCGCAGATTACATTAGCAGCTGCCACTGTGAGATCATGCGATGGGTTGAAACGTCGAATCTTTAGAAATGCTTCCACTAAATCTGTAGCTTCTGCGACGATATGCTTTTCGAAGGATTTTTTCGTTTGGCTGTTTGCACTTGAGAATGCACGAACTGTAGATTGAGCGATTTTTCGGTGCATCTTCCATCGCTTGCTGTAACTGGTAAACGCCATGCTGGACCCGCCGGAAACTGATTGAAAGGACACAAAGTTGGGTCTTCCGGCGAATTCTGTGCTATGTTGAAGCAGAGCATTGCGTATGGCAGACTCTCCATTCAGAACCACAATATCGCTGCAGCCCAGTCTGATTTGGTAGACGTTTCCGTATTTCTTCGCCAACTTTGAGAAGGTGATGTGAGGCATTTGTCCGAGTTGCATGGCGTTCCCAACAAGCGGCCAGGCGAAGGGTCCTGGAAGCCTCCTTTTTTTAAGAGTGATGTTTCTAACCCAAAAACAAGCCTCCAGACAGCAGAGGATGATGAACGATGCAATGAGCGCCGGTTGAATATGTCCGCCCCATTCCTTGAGGATGCTGAACTCTGAATCCGACTGCGCCATCCTATCCGAATAGATGTTTAAGTATAAACGATGTTGGCATTAATAACTCCCCATCTCAAAAACGAGCCTCAGCGCCCTGCTGTTTTCTGCCGTCTTCAGTTGTAGGGCTACCGGAGGATGGGTCAGGGTTTTTACAGAGCTGCGGTGTCTGTCCAAAGATGACCAAATTAGAAGAATGCAGATTTCTGGCTTGACACACTGGGTTATATATCTGTAGAGAAGGAGGAGTTTGGGACACAGGTTTGTTTTTATTCTCCCCAGTTTTCTCGGACTCTCCACCCATTACACTGGACTCCCAACACATTCCTCGTCCCATTCCCTGATGCATGACACTTCAGACAAGTATGCGTTATCCCACAGGAAAAAATACTATAGTGTTTTATATTTATACTATAGTAAATGTATTATACTGTATGCGTTGTAGTATCTAACTCTTTGTTAATGAATGCTCCAGCATACTGTAGTATTAAATATAGTGAATTGATAAACTGTTATGAATGCCAAAGTAGTGTATATTTATTTTTACTACAGTAAAATGTAGTGTATTGTAATGGAATATACCCTATGGTTGTAGAAAGCTACAGTATTGGACATTTGTTTATATTACTATAGTTCGTCGCAACATATTTATTCAAGTACTTTACTATAATATGGTACAAAAACTAACATTTGCCATAAATTACTGAAGTTTTGTTTTAAATATATGGAATATATTGCATTTGATAATAAAACATCAAAGCGGGTATCGTATGTTTTAAAGCATTTGTGAAATGCGTTAAAAATTTGTGAGCTAATTATCCATTCAAATATTGTATAATGCTTTAGTTTAAGAAATTCTCATTATTGTCTTATTATCTGCCTATCATGAGGATATTGGCTCTTTATAAGTATTAATGAAGAACATATTATGCATGATTGTATTCTGCATTCCTAATTCTACCTAAACTACCTTAATAACTATTAATGAGCAGCTAGTTAGTGAGAGTTTAGCGGTTGGTCAATAGCAAGGATTTTATCATTAATCAAGTGTGACCAAATATAGGCCTGTCGCGATAATTATTTTTCTTTGTACGATATATTGCACCCAAATGTACAGCGATAAACGATATTATTGTCATTTTAAGACCATTTTAAGCCGCTCATTATATAATGCCAGAAGGACAATATAATGTCATCACAATGCAAGTACACTCTTCCATAGGACACGTCATATTTTAGTCAAAAGAATTTTTAATTTAATTATAGTCATTGGAATTAGAATGTGAAAATGCATATCCTAAACTAATAAGTAATAATAAACGGTAACAAAAAAATGCAAGGTAAAAAGTAACAGGTTGCAATATCTGCTACCAGATCTGTTTTTAGTTGTCGGGTACCCACATGAAAATATACTTTAGTAATTTATGGTAAATACTAGTGTTTCTTTATCCATACTGACACTGACACCTCCAATAGAGAAAGAGAAATTCAGCAATAATTGTTTTTTACGTATGGGCGATATATATATTGCATCACCTAAAATCATTGAGGTCATGTTCATGTATTGTGCGATAAGTCGATATATTGATTATTGTGACAGGCCTAACCAAATAGAGATTTATCAGAATCAGAAAGAGCTTTATTGCCAGGTATGTTCACTCATACGAGGAGTTTGTTTTGGTAACAGAGCTTCTACAGTGCAACAGAATTACAGAGACAGGACAAAAAACAGATAATAAATATATAAAAAAATGTTAAAAAAGTGTTAAATGCAAATATACAGATGGACAAGTGTATGTACAGGTGTATTACTATATACAACCTTATATGTGCAGATGTGCAAATTGGTGTGTAAAATATGCTGTTAAATAAATAAGTGTATATGTGTATAAAAAGTAGTGACTATACTAAGTACATTATTTCAAAGCACGTTCACATTAATTAAAGTTAGATGCTAATGCTGTAAGCTCGCTTTACAGAGTTCAATAGTGCCATAATTCAGCGCAATTATGTTTTAAGGGTATGAAATTTTAAACATTTTGCCTTAAGACCTTTTTTTAGATAGACTTATGATTGTTTGTGTTAGATCTGTTAGGCTACAATAATGTTTCTTGCTCTTTAAATATTTTTTTTGTTGTTTTAAGGTGTCTTTGAGTGTATAGTGAATGCATATAATAATAATAATAATAATAATAATAATAATAATAATAGCAATAATGATGCTGATAATAATAACAATAATTGTAATAATAATAAACAGCCCTACAGAAGACAAGACATGATTCAGATTGTTAAAACACATTGTTTGGATTTAATTAATGTTGATTAATTAAGTCTCTTTGCCTTGGGGAAAACTTGCTAAATAAATAAATAAATAAATAAATCTCCCAGAAACCTGTTTAATCAAATGCACTGAGAGTAAAAAGTTATGAATATTGGAAAATAAACAATTCTCCAGCATTTGTGACGCACACAGATGATTGTTTTGTATATATTAGTATCTAATAAATAAAAAAATGGCCTGAAAAGTTGTTTAAATTGGAATCCGCATGTGTTAGTGTATTGTACTTTATATACAGGATTACGAAAATAGCATGAAGTCTCTAACGATGGCTGTTGCTTTCTATATAACTTATATATAGAACATTTTAATATGTCTTGCTGTAAAGTACTGATTTGTCCCATTATATTTAATAAAACCATAAACCAAATTATGCTGTCATTTTGTCTTTTACAGAATGTATTGTCTTCCATAGTAAATGAGCTCTTTAGGCCTGCTCTAATTGGCAGGGGTTTTGTTTAAAATCCACAATGCGATGCCAGATGAGTGCTAGTGAAATGAAGTCACTATAGGAATTCAGTCTGTAACTTTTGTTTAATGCTTCAGACAAAGAGCAGATATAACAATGGAGTTGAATATGCACCATAACAGTGTGTATTTATCATGAGCTGTAGTTAAGAGTAATGACTGTTTTTTAATATCGAATTTGAATACGATAATTAGACTTTAAAGATGTGGCTTTTGCCGAAATATCTCTGAAACGTAATGCAAGCAGGCCATAAAACGAACAATAAGAGACAATGCGCATAAACGAAGACAGATGCGGACGGTTTGTGTACAATAAAAGTGGCATTTAGATGCTGCGCGATTTTATTTTTGTGTGTTTGTGCATGACAAAAGGAAACAAACATGTTGTAAATCATCACTTTATTTATTCAACTTATAGCTTATTTTCCCAATAGTAATAAGAAGACATTCCTAGACATAAAATAAAGATGATTTTCTTAAGAAAGCTTCATGCGCTGAGCTTGCAAAACATTCAGTGTAAGCATTTACCTTCAGAAATGCAATGGGATAAAGGAATATATCCTGTAACGTTAGCTCTAGTTTACTAACATCATCGTACATGAGATTGAGGATTGTTTTGTGCAAGTATTCACCCTAAAATGATACAATTGTGAGTTTTTTTTAAAAAATATTAATATGATCCCACACAAAACAACCCTCAATAGTTGACCCATGGAGTATTTAGGAACATCAATGCATGTTAAAGAGAGTACATTTTATAGTTGTGTAAATGTTTTAATCCTTTAAAATACCTGAAGTACATAATCACATTGTTATACAGTTTTATGCAAGCATAATTAAACGCGCTTCTACGCCAAATCCGAGTCAGGCTCATAGGAAGTGAAAGTCTTTCCAACAGCTGCTGCCCATTAACATGACTCAACACCATCTACAAACAATTGCATAATATTGCATAATAACCGATGTGTCTACAGTGACAGTGGCTTTGCATCCGACCATAAACGTTTCATATTGCGACATGATTTTTAAAGCATAGAGGATGTTTATAAACACAAAAGCAATTAAAACATTACTGTTAACCGGGGGAGTTGAAGAATCTCTTCAATTACCTGACAACAAGGATGCGGTTTAATCAATTCATTGCATATAAACTTAGAAACTGTGTGAATATTTATTAAATATGACACATACTGTACTAGACAGCATTCAGTGCAGCTTTATTATACTCATTGCTATGTGGAATACATTTTTTTTTTAAATTATTAGCCCTCTTGTGAAATTGTAATTGTAATATTTTTGAATATTTATAAGTGCTGTTTGACGCACTTATAAGTCCCCCCCCAACATAATAGTTTTAATAGCTAGATTGTAATAACTGTCTTTGCTATGATGACAGTACATAGTAATTGGATAGTTATTTTGGATTATTTGGTCACCGTACAACAATGGTTTGTTCTATTGACCATTGAATAAATGAAACAAAACTGTTTTCATTGCGGCCAGACTTAAAGAAATAAAGATGTCTCCAGAAGAATAAAGCTATATCATAGGAAATGCTGTGAATATTTCTTTTCTCTGTTAAACATCACTTTATTTGAAAAATAATTACAATTTCACAGGAGAGTGAATAATTTTCCCTTTGACTGGATGTTTTAGCTCAGGCTGGCGAAACCAAGCCAAATAGTTTTCCTCTGAGCTTGGCTGAGATGGTGTAATGGTGCGGCTTCAGTGTTAAACCATACGAGCAGTCCATGGAGAGATCCTGAGACGGGTTTCTCTCAAACGTGCACTGGTGCAACAATATTGCAGAGAACAGGAAAACCTCCACCTTGGCGATCTGCGCACCGATGCATCTCCGCTTACCTGTGGAGAAGATCATCACGCTGTTGGTCAGGTCTTTATCCAGAGCTCCGTTCTCATCCAGGAATCTGGACGGGTTGAAGATGTGCGGATCGCACCACTTTTGTGGGTCGTGGTTGACGGACCATTGGTTGATGAAGACTACTGTGTCTTTGGGAATGTGGAGACCTTCAATGGAGACATCTGAGGTGGTGGAGTGCGGGATGGTGACGGGGACGAAACTGGTGAAGCGCATGGTTTCATAGATGAATGCATCCAGATAGGCAAGATTACATCTATCTTCCATTGACGGGAGTCTGTCACGACCCACAACCTTATCAATCTGCTCTTGAAGTTTGGCCTGAATTGATGGATATTTAACCAGCAGCAGAAGCATCCATTGCACTGCTGTTGATACAGTATCTTGACCCGCACCCATTAAATCAGTGACTGTTGACTCAACAAAGTCTTTAGTCAGCGTGCTCTCTTTACCGTGCTCAATTACGCCAATGATGGCGTCACTCATGTCACGAGTTACATCAGGGTCGTAAGTGTCTCTATGCTGGAGGACTTTGTCCTTTACATAATTGAAGAACTCCTTATTAATATTTTTGAAGTTCTGATAAACACTTCTTACAGGATTGGGGAAAGATTGCAGCCAGGGCATGACGTCTACTAAGCTTCCAGCGCCAACGGTTTCTCCAAATTTCTCCACTCTTCTTAGAAGAGTCCTGAATTCTGGATCATCGTGGCCGTAGCGCTTCCCAAAACAAAGAGCGCACATTACATTGGCAGCAGCGACGGTTGCTTTATGTCCAGGGTTGAAGTGTCGTCCATCAGCGCTCAGTCTTAGAAACTTCTGGACTAAGTCCATTGCTTCGCCTACTACATGTTGTTCAAAAGTCTTTTTTGTTTGGCTGCTCGCCATTGAGAATGCTCTCAAAGTGGACTGTGCGACTTTCCGATGCACCTTCCACTGTTTGCTGTAATTCATAAATGTTAAACTTCGACCGCCGGAAATAATCTGAAAAGACTCAAAATTGGGTCGTCCTGCAAACTCAGTGCTGTGTTGAATGAGCGCCTTTCTTATCGCCGCGTCTCCATTCAGAACCACTATATCACTGCGGCCCAGTCTGATCTGGTAGACGTTTCCGTATTTCTTTGCCAGCTTGGAGAAAGTGATGTGTGGCATTTGCCCAAGCTGCATGGCGTTGCCCACCAGAGGCCAAGCGAATGGGCCTGGGAGTCTTTTCTTAAAGGTGAGATTTCTCACCCACAGACAGGCCTCAAGGAAGAAGAGGATGATGAAGGATGCTAACAGCGCCGGCTGAACCTGTCCGCTCCATTCCCGCATGATGCTGCTGCTCTTCAGTCCAAACTCAGCCTCCATTATTCTTACCAAAGTTTATTCTTCTGACCAGATGATGAAATAAAACGCTCAAAGTCTGTTGATATTGCTGATGCTCAGCGCTATCAATATTAAAAAGTCTATCTCCAATATTTAATTGCAAAAATCAAAATGCAAGCTCTTAAGTTGAGTTCAGTTAATCTGGTCGAATTAATTTCCATGCACTCAGAGTTTGAGTTTCACTTTTCCAGGTTAAGCTGAGAGGTTTGTGGGCTTCTAGGTTGGATGCATGTCTTTTATATATGTTTGCAGCACAGGGGGCCGTCCTCCATATACTCTCACTCCTCCTCCTCCTCCTGCTGCTGCTCTTTTGGATCCGCAGAGACTGAGATCTGACCGCATGTGTGCAGCCGAGCACGGGGAAACCACGCTTATTCACCGGAGGAAAAATAAAAGCGCGAAATTCAGCTTTTTTTGGAGCGCACGCGATCTGTCGGGGATGTTTATGATTACACTGACGGTTTGTGGCAGATTATGCTCCACGCATTATGTAATGATGCATTAGAAAGTTTTGTTTCTCTGCATCTCGACTCTTTATCTCGTTATCTGGGTCACTCGTATGTTTAGGGAATTTCTTTAGCAATCGTTATTTCTGTTCTGGTTTGCGCAGGACTATCAGAGGATTATTTTTAGCACGATGCGATCATCGGCGGCATCCCAGACTGTTTGGGGAATGTTTCATAATAAATAAGCGCTCCGTGTTGCAGACACTGTACACATAAACCCTGAAAATGGCAAAGTATGCATGCAAGGAGTTATGCAACAGCACAAGTACACTCTGAACTTCTGTGAAGCTGTGTGTGATGTGATGCTATAGTCATTTAAATACTTTATAGTAATTTAAATACAATAATAAATAGTAATTAAATAAGTAATTAATAGGTAAGTAATTAATAATAAATAGTCATTCAATTTTGGTAAATGGTGGTGCAGTGGTTAGCATGATCGCCTCACAGCAAGAAGGTTGCTGGTTCAAGCCCCAGCTGGGCAGTTGGTGTTTCTGTGTGGAGTTTGCATGTTCTCCACGTGTTGCTGTGGGTTTCTTCCGGGTGCTCTGGTCCCGGTAGGTATGCCGCTCGGTAGGTCTACTGGACACATTCATAAGTATTTCTAGCAAATCTAATAAATGTTAGAGACATACTTGTTACATAAACACACTAAATCGCACTTCAGCAGCGTTTATTTGAGATTCGTATGTTCGTAATACATAAATGCGATCTTGGCTTGTAATACTGCGCTCACCACATCTGTCATTGAAATAACGCCACAGGTAGTTGGTAGGTTTGTGTAAAAGGCCCAACAAAGTCTGCCGCCACAGCTGGAAAAAATCCTAGAGAAAACACTGAATACTGTAGTTTATTTTAGTTTTTACTACTGTTACTGTTAATATACCCCACAGTTGAAAGCAACAGTATTGGGTAATTTGTTTATATTACTATAGCATCTATAGACCATTTTGAGGGATGTAAACAAAAGCAATGGTCCCAGCTTATTTTACATTTTTAATTTCCATAGCTTCCGAGAATCCAAAAAGAGCCACACATTGATAAATAATGTTATACTGGCTGTTTTAATGTGGTGATATGATTGAATTGTCTCTTGTTACTGTTATGAAATAGTTTGATAACAAGTAGGAAATGTTTATGGGCCAATGACATCACCACATTGAAATGGTCTATATGCAACGCAATGCAATTACCACAACAGATTATTACAACTATTACTATGGTTAGATTTACTATAAATTACTACAGTATTTAAATCTGTCTACATATACATCTATGATTTTAAATATGTTCATTTATGCTATCAGATTAAGACAAGTTTATTTATATAGCACATTTCATACACAGTGGCTATTCAAAGTGCTTCACATAAACAGGAATTAATGAGACGAGTATAAGAAAATAAAAACAAATAATAAAAATGATTAAAAAACAGATTAAAATGTGTTAAAACAGGTTATAAAAGAATGAAAAAGAAAAGAAAGACACAATAGTGGGATCTGTCGGACGTAGCACAGTGCTCATTCAGTAAAGGCACAGCTAAACAGATGTGTTTTCAGTCTTGATTTGAATGTGTCTAATGTTGGAGCACATCTGATCATTTCTGGAAGCTGATTCCAGCAGCGGGGTGCGTAATAGCTGAAAGCAGATTCACCCTGCTCTGACTGAACTCTTGGAGTTTCTAGTTTATGTGATCCTAAAGATCTGAGTGATCTATTAGGTTTGTATTCAGTGAGCATATCTGTAATGTGTTGAGCTTCTAGGCCGTTCAGTGATTTATAGACCAGTAGTAATACTTTAAAATCTATTCTGAATGTAACTGGGAGCCAGTGTAGAGACCTGAGGACAGGTGTGATGTGCTCTGATTTCCTGCTTCTGGTCAGAATCCTGGCCTGACTGTGCTCGGCCAGTGAGGACGCTGTTACAGTAATCCACCCTGCTGCTGATAAAAGCATGAGTAAGTTTCTCTAAGTCCTCAAACAAAGCATCTGATTCTTCAAGGTGTTTAAGATGATAGTATGCTGGTTTACTGACTGCTTTGACATGACTGTTGAAACTGAGATCTGACTCCAGAGTCACACCAAGATTCTTGACCTTATTTTTTGTTGTATGACCCTTAGAGCCAAGGTGCGCATTCACCTTGAGAACCTCATCTCTGTTCCCAAATGCAATGACTTCAGTTTTCTCTTTATTTAACTGAAGGAAGTTTTGGCACATCCAATTGTTAATTTCATCACTGCATTGGCGGAGGGTGTCAATGGGGCTGTAGTCATTAGGCAGTAAGGCTATGTAGATCTGAGTGTCATCAGCATAGCTGTGGTAGGAGATTTGGTTTTTATTATTTGGCTCAGAGGGAGCATATAAAGGTTGAAGATTAGACTTTTATCAAATGATTTTTGCTAGAAATATGCCTGACAGTATTTTAATATTTTGTTAAACTATTATATTTAAGCTATATTTTATTACAGTCAGTCTTCTGGAATTCAAATCAAGCTGTACACATTCAATAGAAATTAATGAGGTGTTGTTTTGATACTTATAGTGAACTTCAGAACTGGAAAAGCAGTTGTATGTCATAATAATAGTCATGCACAAATCATAAAATATTTATGATAGTACAACTATTGTACATACCTACGGCAACCAGATACACAGTTCTTAAAATAAATCATTTATTATCCTTTCAGCGTAATTTAGCATGTCATAAATTGAATCTCCAAGTTCAAATAGTTGATCTTTCGCACAAATGTCAGCGCTGCGCGCCAGAAGGAAACAATAAAGATTATAAATGATCTTTAAGAGCATAATTTGACAGTGCGTTCGCATGTCGATATGTGCATCATGTTCTGAGCTCATCCAAAGGCTTGCCAGGGTGTCTTTCGGCTATTTTCCTGTCACAATTTCAACATGAATTTTCACATGTGTTTTTGGGTTTGCAGTCATTGAGAGACTGCTTAATTGCAAGCATGCCTTCATACAACGTGCGCTAAAGCAGATCCTCTTTCCGAAAACCACAATTCAGACTCTTTATACTGTAAGAGAGGACTTAAAGGGGACAGATTATAGGGGTTTGAACACAGGTGTATGTCTGCAGTGTGAATATACCCAGCCTCTAATGGTAAACATGAATTAATTGTGTTGTGTTATAATCAGATGCAGAAACACTGTGATTGACATTCTCCTTTTGTACGTGTCATCAGAGAGGAAAAGCCCTGCCCACTAGTGCCCATCTCTCCCTCATAATGTTTACAATGTAAATCCATTTAGATCCACTTTATTTGTTAAGCAAAGCAAGTCTCTCATATAAAATCTCTACTAAAAGACAGAAAATAGTACTTTACAAACTGTATTTTAAATAAATCATATGAATATTTTCTTATTAGTCAATATTATTACTGAAATTAATAAAAAAAACTGAATAAATATACATTTACACACATTTACACCAGTAAATAAACAGAATCAATAATGGGCTAAAAATCTGCTGAATTCTGCATGTGCAGATTCCGTGTGGCCCTAGCCATCGGTGATGGATCGTGGCATCTTCTATCAACCCAACCCTAATACAAAGCCTAAAAGGGGCAGTTTCAAAAAATTATAAACAGTTATTCATGATATATTGTACATTGTGTAAACGGTGGCATAACAGGTCCCCTTTAATAACCCTTATTTAACCAGGTAAGTCAATTTAGAACCAGTTCTCTTTTACAATGACGACCTGGCCAAGAGGCAAGCTACAGTACAAAGGAGCAGGGACACAACACAATAACAAATTCACAAATGCAGATAATAACATATACAATCTGTGACTATTACTGTGCAGAATTATTAGGCAACTTAACAAAAAACAAA
>CAIGQQ010027882.1:14533-28859 GCA_903798035.1 Danio albolineatus
GTACAACCACAACTAGCACAACAGCGACTAGTACAACAGTCACCACGGCAACAACAAGTACAACAATCAACGAGGCAAAGACTAGTACAACTGCATCCAGCACAGCAGTAAACGCAGGATTGACTAGTACAACATTCAGCACAGCAGCGACCAGCCCGAATCTGGTGTGTGAAAACAGTGGGACCTTACAAAAGGGGATCTGCCTCTGCCCTGACGGTTGGACTGGAACTACCTGCAACATTCGTAAAAAACCCATTAAAACTATTGCGTGATTCGTTGGTGTAACCTTGGTCCTAAAAGTTACTAACCTCACCTTGTGTGGTGTTACCTTGCTTTTTTTTCCCCACAGCAAATTTCTGCCCTGGACAAACATTCACAACACCCAGCTCATTCACATTTCCAAAAACTGTCTTAGGCCAGTTTGCATCCTCAGTAGAGCAGTGTCCATCAAATACACCAAATGGTACTTCACTCTCTTTACTACCTACTATTTACATTCAACATGCTTTAAATATCTCTTATCTTTCATAGATATATACACTAGATATGGCATACAGTCCCTGAGCATGTGTCAATACCGCCGCCATATTTGTACAGTGCTCCCAGGACAAAAGTCATTCAGCTGCACTTATGCCGAGTTCAGACTGCATGATTTTAGCCCCGATTTTGACTCGCCCACAGGTTTTGAGAAAACGCAGACAAAATCCTGAAATCACAGGCAAATTGGTGCTCGTTCACGCGAGTGATAATCACACAATATGAACTATCAAAGACGCGATCTGAGAGAATTGCCGATGAGTCGCCGACACCCATGAGATATTTGGCATGCTAAATATCTGGAGCTGTCAGCGATTCAAATCATGCCGTGTGACGGGTTTTGATTGAAAATAACATCGACGATCGCCTACAGCCAATGAGAGAGCAGCATTCACTAGTGTAGGTACCTGCAGGCCCACGGGAGGTTGAGGAGAAGTTAAAAACGCTCATTTTCAGTTCATTCGGACCCAAGAAATGGAAGGAAAATTAGTGTAAATTTAGCAGGAGCCCCCGTGTGTGTTTGGCGTGTAATGTGAGCAATATCACAACCCAACCCGGTCAAAAAATAAAAAAGTTGAGGAGAAATTGCTAATTCCCTTCAAAGCCAGGTGAGCAAATATGGACATTTCTACCCCATTAAAGGCTTCATCCTCGTTATGTAGTTAATAACAAAAGATATACTACGTGTTTTTAGGTGTGAAACGTAGTTTGGACAAAGTTGTCAGCGATTCTTCCTATTTTGAAGTCATGCAGTGTGAAACTCCCTGTCGTCGATCCATTTTGCAGTGTAAACAAAGCAGCAACAGAACACTACCCCAGATAGTCACGCAGTGTGAACACATCTGTGATTCGACTACTTTGAAAATCATGCAGTCTGAACTCGGCATTAGTCAAGACTAACGCCAGTCTGAAGATGCTGGACTTTTGCGCTGCGTACGGCTGTAGTAATGAGCAAACAGTGAAAACAAAGCATAAAGGCAGAACATTTCATAGGTTCATAGACAAATACTGCACTAACTTGCACTAAATTCTAGATTTATGCTAGTTTTGTTGAATAAAATCAGCAAAAATGTAAATAACACATGACAACAAGATGCTATGGTGCCAGAAACGTGTATTATTGTCAGCTAAGTGAAGTAACGGCTATTTTTTGAAGTACCTTATTAGGGTGCCCATAACATAACAGTGTGAGGAGAAGTTAAAAGAGCTCATTTTCAGTTTATTCGGACTCAATAAATGGAGGGAAAATGAGTGTAAATTTGGCAGGAGCCCCCGTGTGTGTTTGGCGTGTCACGTGAGCAATATCACAACCCAACCCGGTCAAAAAATAAAAAAGTTGAGGAGAGATAGCTAATTCCCTTCAAAGCCAGGTGAGCAAATATGTAAATTTTTTACCCCATTAAAGGCTTCGTCCTCGTTACGTAGTTAATAACAAAAGATATACGACGTGTATTTGGGTGTGAGACGTAGTTTGGACAAAGTTGTCGGCGATTCTTCCTATTTTGAATCATGCAGTGTGAAACTCCCTGTCGCCGATCCATCTTGCAGTGTAAACAAAGCAGCGACAGAACACTACCCCAGATAGTCACGCAGTGTGAACACATCTGTGATACGACTACTTTGAAAATCATGCAGTCTGAACTCGGCATTAGTCAAGACTAACGCCAGTCTGAAGATGCTGGACTTTTGCGCTGCGTACGGCTGTAGTAATGAGCAAACAGTGAAAACAAAGCATAAAGGCAGAACATTTCATAGGTAAGATTGACAAATACTGCACTAACTTGCACTAAATTCTAGACTCATGCTAGTTTTGTTGAATAAAATCAGCAAAAATGTAAATAAAACATGACAACAAGATGCTATGGTGCCAGAAACTTGTATTATTGTCAGCTAAGTGAAGTAACAGCTAAGTACCTTATAAGGATGCCCATAACATAACAGTGCCTGCACCTTAATGTACATAGTGTCCACCCTTAATTATTGAATATTACAAATGTTACATACCGTTCAGATCAGAAAGGTGAATATGCACATTGAGACGCAAGGGATATCAATGGTTCAAACGAATTGTTTATAATGGAGATTCATTCACAAACGAATCGTTCCCTCCTTTAGCATTAGAAGTGCGTTTCAGGACATGGATCCAAACAAATTTAACAGGGAGGGTGCATAATACATTTTTATGCACACAAACTCGACAATGTTGGCAATGCCCATGTCATACCAACCACTGGGAAAACTCCCGATCATAGATGTATGCAAATGTGTGTATATATCTATGGCTCCGGATGGCCAGTCCTCCACTGCACCTTGGTCCTACATTCATTTCAAAGGAGCACTACACTGTACTAAAATGGCGGCTCTATCGACACACTCCTTGCAACAGACAACAACAGCGCAGGCAACATCTAATGTAAACATCTATGTTATCTTTAAATATCTATATCTTTCAGTTGGAATCCCTCAAGCTTCGGCACTCTGTAATATTGCCACTCGCACGTTCGATTCACCAAACAAAGTAAAATGTGATTTGACCCTGGACACCATTAATGCAGATGTAAGTGTTGATCTAAAATGATTCAACATATGCTGCATCATATGAAAACAACGAAAGGTCTGATTGACGGTTGTATTTTGTGAATGAAGGTTTCTGGAGCTGATCTGAATGAGAAAAAAAGTTTGGCCTCCAGTACGCAGATCCTCACATCCATACCAGAGCGACTGACGTCCCAGAACATCACGAATGCTGTTAAAATTACACACCTCCTGCTCTCCAGCCCACAAACCACGGTAATTATTAAGCCTTAAACTGAAAGTATTCAATTATGTACCTACCAAGCAATTTAGGCCCCGTTTACACTAGTGCGTTTTTGTTTAAAAATGGCGTTTTAGCATGAAAACGATCCACGTCCACACTAGCGTTTCACCAAGCGTTTCTGAACATATCTCCGTCCACACTACTCCACCAAAAACGTATATCACGTGACCATTCGCGCACTCTGGGCATGCGCGTTCAAGTATAAACAGTAAGCACTCGCTCGGCATTCTAAATAGGGTTTACGCTGCTTGAAACGCGAGCGATTAGCGAGTGCTCGAACAGTAGCTTGCCTCTTGCAAATATATGCAGCTGTTGCAGTAAAAGAGGCAGAGTTTAACTGCACAATGGGGCCTAAAACGGACAATAATGCAAACAACGCTCCCATTTCTGTCCATGTTGTTTACAGTGAAGGCTGGTCTGCTGTCTTCCGGTGGCGTTATAGTCATGTGATAGGGGCTTGACGAATAAGGGAAGGATACACAATGACCCAAAAGCGAATCTCAGCAGCCACGCCTGCTTTTTCAAATGTCTCCGTTTCCCTCATCCACATTGAGACGGAGCAGCAGCGCTTTAGAATGAAAACGGCCTCTCCAGCGTTTCCAAAACGCTCCGTTTTCGGGGCTCAAAAACTCCGGCGTAGTGTGGACGGATGGCGTAACCGTAGCAAAACTTATACGTATTAAAACGAAAACACATTAGTGTAAATGGGGCCTTAGTGTTTAAAAGACATCTAATAGACCAGTGTTTCCCAACCCTG
The DNA here is from genome assembly GCA_903798035.1 of Danio albolineatus. NCBI lineage: Eukaryota > Metazoa > Chordata > Actinopteri > Cypriniformes > Danionidae > Danio > Danio albolineatus. Next base: position 18,646 of record CAIGQQ010027882.1, read on the forward strand.
TTCCTGAAGGCACACAAATAGTACACATTTTCAACCTCTCCCTAATCAAACACACCTAAATCAACTCATCAGAACATTTGGAGAGACTCCAAAACCTGAAATGAATGGGTCAGATAAGGTAGACTTCCAAAATATGTACTGGTGTGCCTCCAGGAACTGGGTTGGGAAACCAGTGAAATAGACTGTGGCAAGTTAGAGGAAATAAACACTCTGACAGAGGGTTGAGTTACAGACTTTCCCCAGAGGGGTGATTTATTTACAATAAAAGTGCAAAACATGAGTAGGGTGCGAAGGTGCTCTTCTGGGCGGGAAGCGTGCAGGTGGTCCCGCGGGAGCAAGTGAGGCCGTGTTGGGTGTACTGGTTAGCTGCTCGAGTCCGCTGGGCGAGAAAAGAGAGAGAGGTTAACGTTGGAGTCATGCGAGGAATGAAGCTCACCAGTGGTTGTGTCTGGGCTGCTTATATCTCTCTCTCTTAATCCCTCCCAGCTGAGGACAATCCGCCTTGATGAGGGAGCAGCTGGGGTGAATGTGGGACCATGGCAATGTTGCATTGGTATACTCGCCACATAGACATATAAACATAGACATCTAGGGCTAAATTTGGGCTGTCGGTTAAAATAAATTATCAGATAGACAGACTGGACAAACTCCCCACATGTGTAGCCATTCATTCTTGCCTATTTGATTAACTAGTCTAGTTTGACACTATTAATAGATACATATTAGATTGACGCTCAATAGATTAGATTGAAAGCCCAAATATAGCCTTGTTTTTGCCAAAATGTCTATTTTTGGACATCTATGAGACATCTTTTAACCATACAACTTATAGAAGGTTTTTTTTTAGTTTTAGACATATTTGATAATGTAATTTGGGCCTTTTGAGCCTATTTTAATTGCAAATGTGTAAGCGAATGAAATAGCAATGCACAGTTGACTCATTTCTTGTTAATATCTGTTTGCTAGCCATGTGTAGCTGATAGTTTACCATAATTTGCATGTTATTTTTCATATGATGAGCATACATTGCATGTCAGAGACACATCTTTCAAACTCAGCGTAAAATAGCCTACGAATTTGACTAAGTTCACCACAGAACACAATGCATTACGTAGGTCCATTGCCTTCGTTTTCACTTTTAAGAAGTAAAACAAAAGGGTTAGTTCATCTTAAAACAGGTCGGACACCCCATGAGTAACTACACTGTAAACAATATGGGATAGGTAACAGTTTCTGTATTTTGTGGTTTGTTTATTCACGGTTTTGAACTGCATTATGGCCCCTTGATCACTACTTTGTCGACAATCGATGCTGAAAATTCAACTCTACAGTTTAACAAAGTGACTCTTATTGACATTTTAGTCATGTGAAATAATGGCCCAATCCCAATTCTACCCCTTAGCCCTTCCCCTTACCCCTAGCCCTCGTTTTGCGTGTTCACGTCAAGGGGTAGGGGTGTCCCAATTCTCTTTAGCTTGAATGCGTAGGGCTAAGGGCAAGGGGCAAAAAAAAAAACCCCGCTAAATTTGGCGACCTAGATTCCATAATCATAACAGCAGTACAGCGGTCCCACAACATTCTGACACTCGATGACACTCGAATACCCTGTCAGTAATGTCTAGTGTCTGACATTGACGGAATGAGCTTTTTACAGTGTCTGCTATAATGTTAATGTTGTTTTCGTGTGTTACATAGATAAATATGGCCAATATGTAAATACACAGTACAGTTACGATCTTATTGCCACATTAGATCGTTATGATAACATATTATACGCCTTCAGTGATTTCCTGAAGATAAACACCAAAAAATAACACAACTGGAATAACTCCAGCAGTCGTGATCGTCTGATCTCATATGAAGCAAGAGATTACGATGACATATTATGACGTGTGCAGGTGTTGAAGTGCTGTCCCAATTCTTAGGGGTAAGTTTTCAAGCCCTTCCCCTTAACCCTCGGTTGTAAGGGCCAAGGGGAAGGGGAAGGGCCAAGGGATAGGGGTACAAAAATAGAATTGGGATTGGGCCAATATATTGTGTACAAAATAATAGATAGAGATGCCCAAACTAGAGCCCACATTGACCTTTGATTTCATCCATGCACCATCTGAGAAGAGAGGCAGAATTGTGAGGATGTAAGTAACCTTCTGGAGTTTGCATGTTCTCCTCGTGTTCGCTTGGGTTTCCTCCAGGTCCTCCGGTTTCCCCCACAGTCCAAAGACATGCGCTATGTGAAGTTTATTTATAAGATAATTTCGAGAGGACCATGTGCAGATGATTGCTCGCAGCTGGTCCCGCATTATTCAATTTATGATTCACCAATCAGACGATTCCTAAGCCACTATATATACCCTAAGTCCCATATCACAGCCATCTTCGTTTTGAAGAATCCCCCCTTCCACCCCTACTCCTCCTCCTTTCCTAGATGGGTGGCACGGTGGCCCAGTGGTTAGCACTGTTGCCTCACAGCAAGAACGTCACTGGTTCTAGTCTTTACCAAGCCAGCTGATGTTTCTGTGTGGAGTTTACACATTCTCCCCGTGCTCACGTGGGTTTCCCCCGGGTTCCCCGGTTTCCTTCCACCGTCCAAAAACATGTAACTTAAGTTAATTGACTAACCCAAATCAGCACCATAGACATGCTCCTAGTAAGTAGTTATCTCTTCATAGCAATCACTATCTATTTATTGGCTACCCGCAGGGGAGTTCTCAAGATCTACCTGAGCTCAAACTCTCCTCTCGCCTTGCAAACGGGAGGGAGCCCTGGGCTCGAGGATCTAAAGCTCAGGGCTCTCTCCCAGGACAGCATGCCAAACAAGCTTTATAATCAATCATCAGCTAAGTGTGAACTCTTGAAAACTGAAATGGATGAACTAAACTGCCTGTAGTGTATGGGTGTGTGAGTGTATGTGAGAGTGTATAGGTGTTTTCCAGTACTGGGTTGAGGCTGGAAGGGCATCCACTGTGTAAAACATATGCGGGAATAGTTGCCAGTTTATTGCAGTATGGCAACCCCTCATGAATAAAATCCTGAAACAATGAATCTTTACGTGTGGAATTTATAGATGGATGTTTAATCTCCTTATTTTTCTTGCCCTCACAGAACCAGAATGATATTGTAGTGTTAGCAGTGGCCACGGTCAGTCAACTCCTGAGCACAAGAGAAGAAATTTTCTCTTCAGTCAACCGTTTTGCAGTTTTTCAGTAACTAATCATTGCATGACATACAAAACCATTTCATATACAGCATTCACATGGGCTTTCTTTTTGACTTGCTTAATTGTGTTTGTTCAGACTAACACAGGCTCTTCAGGATATCTCTTTAAGTGAGACGTCAAATGCACTGTTGGTGCAACCGAATATCGTAATGCAGTCACTGAAGGGGCAAACGCCGATCCGACAAGTGCAACTAACCTCCTTTAAAGGCAAGTGTGTGAACATTTCATAGTAGGGCTGCATGATTAAAGGTGTTTTTCATGCGCACTTTGTCAGTAATGCCGGTTCTGTAATGGGCTGTAAATCTCTAGCACCTGCTTTCAGATGGAGCAGCGTTTACTACACAGAGCCATATGGTGCATTTAAAGGGGTGGTCCACTACACTATTATATTTTAAACTTTAGTTGATTCAATTCAATTCATCTTTATTTGTATAGCGCTTTTACAATGTAGATTGTGTCAAAGCAGCTTCACATGCATTATAAAAAATTGAAACAGTGTCAGTCCAGTTTTCAGTGTTGAAGTTCAGTTTAGTTCATTTCAGCGTGGTTTAATATTCACTGCTGAGAGTCCAAACACTGAAGATTAATTCATCGATGAGCAGCTCTACAAGTCCCGAACCATGCAAGCCAGAGGCGACAGCGGCGAGGAAAAAACTTCACCAATTGGCAAAGGTGAAGAATTAAAAAACCTTGAGAGAAACCAGGCTCAGTCGGGCACGACCATTTCTCCTATGGCCAGACGTCTTGTGCAGAGCTGCAGTCTAGGCACCGGGGCTGGAGAACGCTGGACGTCCATCACGGAGAGACCACAGGTGGGTAACAGGCTGGTGAACAGGCTGGCCCTTCGGGAACAATGCGAGGACTCGTCTGTCACTGGGATCTTACAGGGATCGGTCTCATGCTCTCCACTCCTTCATGACCACCACAGCAGCTGCTCAGGATACGGCCTGGTCCAGGATTATGGAAACCTCAGGAATAATAAAAAACAGACTAACATAAGCGCAGATGCCATTCAAATGTCTTTTGGGAAGTGTTCCCGGCTCCGGTTGCCCTAAATAATGCAGACTAACAATCCTTTAGAGGATTTGGATTCCAAAGCATTTGTGTTTTATGTGTATGCTAATGCAAAGAGATTTGTCTTTATTCTAGTTTTAAACTGACAGAGTGTGTCTGCTTCCCGAACTGTGCTAGGAAGGCTGTTCCAGAGTTTAGGTGCCAGATAAGATAAAGACCTACTGCCTACAGTTGATTTTGATATTCTGGGAAGAATCAATTGTCCAGAATTAATTGAGCGTAGAGGACGTGATGGGCTATAATAAACCAGGAGCTCCCGCAAATACTGGGGAGCTAAGCCGTTCAGGGCTTTGTAGGTAGTCAGTAAAATTAAAAAAATTATACGATATTTAATAGGGAGCCAATGCAATCCTGAAAGAACTGGAGTAATATGATCATATTTCTTTGTTCTAGAAAGCACTCTAGCCGCTGCATTTTGAACTAGCTGAAGTTTGTTAATTAGGCCAACAGGGCAGCCGCCTAGTAATGCATTACAATAATCTAATCGAGACGTCATGAAAGCATGAATGAGCTTTTCCACATCAGACATTGATAGCATATGTCGATGTGTAGCTGTGTGAACATAAACAACATCTCTGAATGAAAGATGCTCAAAGTTCAATGCAGAGGGAGACATTGGCTTTTACAGAGTTAGCTTAGCAAAGCCTACAGTGAACGGAGTTTGGGGACTACAAAAAATACATCCTGGTTAATGATGTCCTAAGCCCTTCAGGTTACAGCGAAGGGGCGTGGGCAGATGTGCTGTAATGTTATAGCAGGACGCTTACTGGTGACATGGAGCCGATCCGTGAATCTTAGCACATTATGTTAGCTGACCAATCAGAGCCTCTTGACGGTGGGCTTTTGTAGGAACTAGGCAATAGGACAGACGTTTTCATGTTAGCTAAGTAGCTGTATATACTCAAAGTAAGTTATTTGAAAAAAATAACGTGATTTCATTTTGGATAATCATTTTGGAACTTGACATCGGTTTACTTCGTTTCTCAGTAATCTACGGCTCTATGTTGCAGCTACATCTGAAAGCATGCAAAAATACCATGAATAATATTTAACAACTTGGTTTTACTCCAAACTCATAACTTCAGCCTAGTGCCAGAACTAAAGTTTCCTGACGATTCCATATTTGTGTCATTATTGATAACATTCGATCAATAAATGTAGTTTGTTTTCCTTGATTTATTATTATGGCTTTGCGGCATATTTGCGGTTTCCATGAGAAGAGCCTTCAGAGGAGATTTACTACTGATCACAGAACTAAATTACGATTTCATTTCGGTTTGTTATGCGGTCCTGTTTTGGAGTTCGAAAATACATCTTACAAGAAAAGGAGGATGAATAAAACCTAAAGTAAAATAATGAACAAGGGATTGGATTGTTAACAAGCTACTAACTGTCATATTTACCTTTATTGCTCCAGGTCAAAGCGACAACTTTTTACCTGACAGAATAAAACTGCAAACGACACAGACTGAGATTTTCAAAGATGTAATAGACCTTCAAATGAACATCGCATTCAGTCAAGGTACAGCTGGATTTAGGCTCTGAATACGACTTTTACTTTCATTTTAAGGTATTTCCACATTAAAGGATCTGTTGAGAGTGATGTCCGTTGTGCTCTTTTGTAGATTTTATTAAAGATATTGGATTCGTCCTTTACGATAACGATCGGTTCTTCCAGTCAAACAGCTTTCAGCCTACTCTTGGTACCAAGAGAAGAGTGATATCTGCCAGCCTTCCAGAAATCACTGAAGTTGATCAAATTACGTTTGCAGTCACACAATCGGTGAGCAGCTTGTCTAGCATTACCTTCTCAGGCACAATTTTATTATTTGTGGCATACAGTACTCCTAATGAAAATAAATTAAATGAAAAATTTCAACAAATTTCCACATATCACTGAACACATTTTGTTTTAAACGGATAGTCGATGTTTGTGTAACACATTCTTAACCTTTCAGGCAGATTCCACAATGTCCCTCAATGACTTTGCATGTGTATATTGGAGTTACTCTAAAAATGACTGGAGCCCGGATGGCTGCTCCAAAACAACAAGTCCATCTGGTAAGGCGGAATGCAGCTGTATACCTAAAACTGTAAAGACAAACTTCGCCATTCTGATGGTAAGAGAAGGATTTAAATATTTCTTACTTGACATAAATGGCCGATTAAAACAAAGTTTTTTTATTTTTCCCAGCAATTCCACAGAATAACAAAAATAATATGTTTTTGGGATTCCCTGAAGCAGTTTTCAGTATACTACTATTAAACTTTACCACTGGTCACTCTTTCTTGGCATTACAGTTCAGTGAAGACTCTTCAACAGCTTTTCAATTCCACTGGGACACTTAATTTACATAACTTTTTGTAATTAAATTATAATTTAATCACAACAAACTATATATCGTTGGAAAGGTCCAAGACTTCTGTATAAATATTTTATCATAGTTTTTTGTTATGTAGGAAAAGTAATAGATTAAAAAACCTTGACTCTTTTCAACCTGTAGGACAATGTACTGTTCGATTTTAAACCATAACATTGTAGTCTAAACATAGAGCAATCATGGCAAACTACATATCATTTGAAAGCCTGTTTCCATATCTGGTGACTGATTTCTGATAGATATTACTGAGTAACAGTTATTTATTAAATTGCAATAAGGATACTCATCAGAGTCATAAAGCATTACATTGCTATAGCAATCCACATGTAAAATAATGTTTAGATGTTTTTTAGAGGCTAAATTCAACTGAAATCCCACCAAACTGCCCTTAGTACTTTAGAATTGTGTGTCTAATTTACAAATATTGTCGAAAGTATGAAGAAATGCAGTTCATTTTCCTCAAAACATAGGGGGCGCCCTTGTATGTTTACCAATGGAAACTGGAGGTAATCTGGTGGTCATGTCAGGTACTGCAGCCAAACAAAATCATACTGAAAGGTCATTTTTTCGACAAATCAGCTTTAAATTTAGAATATTCTTTGTACATATATGTAGCTTTGATTTTCTGTCAATTTTAGGCTGAAACAGGCCTATTACATATACATATTTCATGTATCATTAAAATATTCATTTTATTATTTTCCTAAACTTTAAAGCACATAATTTTATTTAACTTAATTAGTTTAAGGCGTTGAAGATTGGCAATCATTTAGGTTCAAATATGTTCAAAAAGTGGGGGCGACTTAATTTTTTTCATTGTTCCTTTTAGATTATGAAATAAATAACTCTTTTAAGAATGGTTCATTGAAGGATTTCTTTGGGAAATTGTTCTGTTACATTACTGCAAGCATGGTAACACTTTATTTCGATGGTCCATTTGAGTATTAGTAGACTGTCTACTAATTATCTGTTGATACTGACATTCAACAGGCATTTAACTGACTATAAGAAACTTTGCAAGTACATGTCAACTTACACTAACCCTACCCCTAACCCCAACCCTAACCCCAACCTAACAGTCTACTTATAAGCGGAGCGTTTTGGAAACACTGGAGAGGCGTTTTCATTCTAAAACGCTGCTGCTCCGTCTCAGTGTGGATGTGGGGAAACGGAGACATTTGAAAACGGAGGTGTGGCTGCTGAGATCCGCTAAGTGATTGGGGCTTTTGGGTCATTGCGTATCCTTCCCTTATTCGTCAAGCGCACATGACAATAACGCCACTGGAAGACAGCAGACCAGCCTTCACTGTAAACACTGTATTTTCGATAGCCATGGATGTTTTATATTCATTTGCTACTTTAAGTAACAACTCGACCTCGTCGTCTGTCCACAAAAAGACCTCTCTTGCTTTCTTTGCCATCGCGTTCATCGTTCAACCAGCGTTTGTTGACTAACAATAACCAAACGCCGAGCGAGACGCATGCTTCCTGTTTATACTTGAACGCGCATGCTCAGAGTGCACGAATGGTCACGTGATATACGTTTCTGGTGGCGTAGTGAAGACGGAGATCTGTTAAGACGCTGGGTGAAACGCTAGTGTGGACGCGGATCGTTTTAAAACTAAAACGCACTAGTGTAAACGGGGCCTTAGTTGCAATGTAGCTTAAATTCAACAAACGGACCATCAAAATAAAGTGTGACCCAAGTATGTTATTTTGGTAAGTGTAGAAGGTCTACTTTTAGTTCCCAAATGAACCTATAAGTGAATTCAACACTGAATTTGTCATCAATTTATCTCAATGGACAAAGTATGCCAATAAAGAAACTTTATCATCCAAATGGCTTCTTAACCCTTTACTCAGCAAATCAGCACCTTGGAATTATAAGGTTCTATCTGCGTCCTGAATGATTTTGAGATATTGAGCTTATGCAAGTTTTTGCATTCCATAGTACGTGTGTAACATTTGTTTTTTAAATAAAAAAATCTGTAACAACTAATAACAATTTATAAAACATTCCATAGTGTAAATAAGTTGTCAATTAATAATTCAATTCAATTCACCTTTATTTGTATAGCGCTTTACGATGTAGATTGTGCCAAAGCAGCTTCACATAGAAGGTTATAGTAAATTGAGACAGTGTCAGTCCAGTTATTAGTGTTGGAGTTCAGTTCAGTCCAAACACTGAAGATTAATCCATCGATGAGCAGATCTACAAGTCCTGAACCACGCGAGCCAGTGGTGACAGCGGCGAGAAAAAAAAAGGCCCGATTGGTAAAAGTGAAGAATTAAAAAAACCTTGAGAGAAACCAGGCTCAGTTGGGCACGACCATTTCTCCTCTGACCAGACGTCTTGTGCAGAGCTGCAGTCTAGGCGTCGGAGGCTGGAGAACTCGAGACTCATCTGTCCTAGGAGGGTCAAAGGAATCAGTCTCATGCTTGCTACTCTGCCATGCACCAAACAGCTGCTCAGGATACAGCCTGGTCCAGGATTGTGGAACCTTGGGATCGTCTCGTCGTGGGTCTTGGATCGTATCCGTGGTGCTGCATCTCCGGGGGCCTCGGGATGAGTATCCCCAGTTGGAAATAGAGAACAAAGAGATAATTAGCGTAGCTGCTGTTCATAGTGTATATAAACAAGATGCGTGGAGCACATTCATGCATCATACCGCTATGTGATGTATTGAGTGTATGCTTTACTAAAAAGATAGGTCTTTAATCTAGTTTTGAACTGTGAGAGTGTGTCTGAGCCTCGAACATTATCAGGAAGGCTATTCCAGAGTTTAGGAGCCATAAATGAGAAGGCTCGACCCTCTTTACTTGAATTTACTTAACTTGGGTACTTAAGTTTTGAGATCTTAAAGAGCGGGTTGGATTGTAGCGAGACAGAAGGTTGGTTAGATAAACAGGAGCTAGATTATTTAAAGTTTTATAGGTAAGAAGCAATATTTTAAAATCAATACGAAACTTAACAGGCAGCCAGTGTAACGAGGATAAAATTTTAATAAGTCAATTTTGACAAAAATGTCAGATAGAACTTTATAATTCTAAGGTGACAAAATAACTATATTAATTTCATTTACACTGATTACAATATAATATTTATTTTCACAAAAGTTCGACATTTTTTTGTAATTACTCACAGTAACACTCCAATGGCTATTTCAATGAGTGCCCTATAAAGGGTTAAAGAACTATTCACTATTAAAGAACTATTCACTACCTTGATACTGTGAATTGAAGTTCCTTGCCACTAAAGCTTTCTACATTTTCTGCAGTCCTATAATATCAACTATCAGTATTCTGAAGCGTTGAGTTGGATCAGCATTGGCGGCTGTGCTCTGTCTGTGGTGGGTCTGTCTGTAACAGCAGTGTACCAAATCATAACCAGGTAAAATCCTATTGTTTTCCCAGTCTAACGAAGACACAGCTACTGAGACATTGTTTCTATAATTCCTTTGTGGCAGGAAGTCAAGAGGAAGCAACCCTACTCTTCTAGTGGTGAACGTTTGCATAAGCATGATGGTATTCTACCTGCTCTT
>CAIGQQ010027882.1:38859-71881 GCA_903798035.1 Danio albolineatus
TTAAAATACCAAAGGAAAAGAAAACATTTAGCTTCCTTCATTTAACCGGGGAAATGTGTTTGACCCAAAGGTTAGCACACGCTAGCGTTGCTAAAGGTTGACAGCACGTGGCGAGAAGTTGACCTCACGTGTGCTCATGAAGACAAAACGTGATGCTGGGAGAGAGTGAGAGAGATTTGAACTGATAAGACATTTGTGAAAGTTTGATTTGGATTGTCGGTCTGGAGTGAAACTTCCAAATGCCATTGAGATGAATGGTGATGCTAATGCTAGCAGTTTTTCTTCCAGGAAATATAAACCTTCATTTTTAGACTTGTACGTCTGGTTTGTACTGGCTAGTGCTGGTTTAAGTGCGTGTATTTGTGCATGTGTGTGTGTGTGTTTTAGCAAATCTGATTGATTGAGTGAGAACTGCTAGTTAAGCTAGAATATTAGCATTTCCTGCAATCAAAACATAACATATAGTACACCGGGGTTTGCCGCTCTCCTGAAATTAGACCACCCGGGCTTACTCCGGTTTTACCAGCTGTTCAGCACATAAACATAAAATGTTAAAAATAATAGAGTTGATGAAGTGTTAGATTTGTTATTATTGGATGCTGTTGCCGAGCACATGTTGATTCCCAATTGGCCACGGTCTGATTGACACGTCCTCCTGCTTCGTCCCAGATAGTGATACATTTGGTTTGTTTGGAGCTTCTGTCCCAGCAGACCTCCACTCAGAGAACGGGCTGATGAATGGCTCGTCACGGATAGACATTGGGGAACAGAAGAATTGAAAAATAGAGACAGAAACGGCTCGGATCTCTCTGAGTATTTCTAGCCAAGTGAGGAGTGATATTAACCATATGACTCTGGAGTCTCGGAGTCTGAATGCTGATAATAATTCCCTGAAAGCTATGAAAATTGGTAGTTGAGCTCCACGAAACATGACAATGAGAACTTACCCGGAAAGCTGCTGATAAAAATTCACTGACCTTCCTTTGTCACGTTCTTCATTTGCTGTGCTATTATAGTCTGTTGCAGGTGAACAGTGTGATGTGAAAAAAAACAAATTACTATCACTTTATTACATTTTTAATCAAGTTACGATAAACAAAATTATTGTAATTTCTTTCTAAACGAAAACTAAATTAACAAAGTACAAAACAAAGGTGTTCGCTGACACAACAATAAAAAGTGACCGTAATTTAAAAACTAATAATGTTTACAAAAGCACAAAACAGCACATTCTTACCTGTGAAAGATTATTTCATTTCCTTGGCAATTTAAACCAACAAAGGACATGTTCCTGGAGTTACATCTATGTTGATCCTGGAACAACATTCCAGTCAGCCAATCAGAATTAAGGGATATGTTTAGTGTTTATGTTAAGTTTAGACTTACAGTTAGGTTAATGCTTCATGTTATCTAACTATTATTCCCCTTTTATTTGGGGAATAATTTACAGTTATGGTTGGGTTTAGAGGTAGGGAATAGGTATGGATTACATGTTTGAACAAAAATGATTTTCCAGGATCAAAATAGACGTTAAAAATCATGATGTGCAAGTTAAACCTCTACAGTTTTCACAACCATAGGTTGCTCAGTGCTGTGGAATCTTAGAAAACTCTTTGAGTTTTGCTGTGGATGACTCATGGTGTTCATACTAAGATGGTGGACACGTCTGGAGCATAAAATATTAAACAAAGGTGATCTCATGAGGAAACATATCTTGTTTTGTATTGTCAAACAAGTGGCTAATTTGTACAAATGAAACATGATTTTTTTAAATTATGCATGCCCCCTAACACTACACCTAATTGGGGGACGAACAAATCGTACTATGTATGAACCAGATCATACAGAATAATATGAATTAGTCACTAAATTAAACAAATTGTGTTGGTTACAGTATCATTTCTGATTATCTGAATCTAATTAAACTCAGTTGTGCACATACTAATGTGTGACATTTGAGATCTGTGAATGTGATACTTTGGAATTATCTGTGCAAAATACTGTTTTTTAAATTAATTAATTTATTTGTTTTTAAATAATATTTCTATCGATGGACCCTTGTCCAATATCTGACTTCCAAAATAAATCGAATGCTACATTTTGGAGCAGTTAGATGTTAAGTGCTAGATATATTATCATTATTATTATTATTATTATTATTATTATTATTATTATTGTTATTATTATTATTATTATTATTATGCAAAAAAGTACTAGTTATTATTACACAACCGCTCTACGGTTCGGTATTGACATTCTTGTCTTGTCTTTTTCAAAATGTACCTCGCTCAACAGGATGGCTACATAAGGTGGTTAAAAGAGAATCGTCACTTTTGCATGAATGAGCTAGAGGAATGACAACACAGCAAGCTGAATTTTTAAATACACAGCCAAAACATGGCACCATAACAATAAAAATGATGGTCTGTGCCCTAGAAGCTTGTGAAGAACATGCCATGAAACAAGAACAGAATCTGACATATGTCCTCCATTGTTGTTTAAGAGACAAAAATGTGTGGAAGCAAGTTCCTTTCTCTGTTTGTGTACTCTTGCTGTGTGTCTACATCGAAATTGTTGAATTGAGCGTACAAAAGACATGATGTGTAAATTGCCCATTTGGCTTTCTTCTTCTAGCGTGAATGATGTCAAATTGCAACTTTCTTTTGTACACTATGCCTACCAAATAAGGGTACTGTTAGCAATGGAAATGCACGCCTGTTCAATAATGAACCAATCTGTGATATACTATGCTGTACCGTACCGCTCGGTGGAAATGAGGCAGAGTGGTAAACATACCTCTCAATTTTGATTCGAGTATTGGAATGTTGTGTCGGGCTCAACAAAGACATTGATCCTGGAGCATGCTTTCCTTGGCGATATCATGTATGAGTTTAAGTTGATAAGTTATTGACACCTCGTGTTGCCATCACAGAAAGGCTCAAATCCCATTCAAAATCCAAAATACTAGACAATATTCAAGAGAAAACGGAAAAGGCATCTCTATATGAGTTTCAATTAAGATTGAATCTTTTATTATTGTGCCATCTTGGTTTTTAAAGTCTTTGTGTAATCAAAACGCATTTTTATTTTGCTAGTGCACATTGTTATTCTTTAGGGGAACAATTAATCAAACAAGTTAATTTATTGAAACAAAATCTTGTTTTGGCAATCTTGACAATTTGCTTCTGCTCTTAGACCCCGTTTACACTAGTGCGTTTTCATTTTAAAACACATAAGTTTTGCTACGGTTACGCCATCCGTCTACACTACGCCGGAGTTTTTAAGCCGCGAAAACAGAGCGTTTTGGAAACGCTGGAGAGGCCGTTTTCATTCTAAAACGCTGCTGCTCCGTCTCAGTGTGGATGGAGGGAAACGGATACCTTTGAAAACGGAGGCGTGGCTGCTGAGATCCGCTACGTGATTGGGGCTTTTGGGTCATTGCGTATCCTTCCCTTATTCGTCAAGCGCACGTGGCTATAACGTCACCAGAAGACAGCAGACCAGCCTTCACTGTAAACACTGTATTTGTAATAGCCATGGATGTTTTATATTCATTTGTTACTTTAAGAAACAACTTGACCTCGTCGTCTGTCCTCAAAAAGACCTCTCTTGCTTTCTTTACCATCGCGTTCATCGTTCAACCAGCGTTTGTTGACTAACAATAACCAAACGCCGAGCGAGACACGTGCTTCCTGTTTATACTTGAACGCACATGACCAGAGTGTGCAAATGGTCACGTGATATACGTTTCTGGTGGCGTAGTGTGGAGGGAGATCTGTTGAGAGACGCTTGGGTGAAACGCTAGTGTGTACACGGATCGTTTTAATGCTAAAACGCTGTTTTAAAACTAAAACGCACTAGTGTAAACGGGGCCTAAGAGTGACGGTCCTCCTCTCTTGATGTCAGTTTGACACTTAACCACACCTCTCTCATCGTAGGTTTGCTATGAAGGAATGATGTGCATAAAGAAAGCCTCACCTCCTACTCAATATTCAATTTCAGTTGGAAGCGCATCAACATACTTTAAAAAAAAATAAAAAACGTCTCAGCAACTTCCAATTCGCATAGACTTTAAGAGTTTAACTGTGAGAATTGAAAGGGGTTAAAAGACGATGGAACATAATTTTTAGGTGGGCATATACTTGCCGATTTAGTTCTCAAAGTGTGATGGCCGACTGCCCCTAATTAAAGCAAAGATGTTTAATTTGTTATCCAGAGCTGCTAATTCTCCATCTTTGGCCTTTGATTCAGGGAAATCCCCTTCTCTGGCTGTGCTAGTGACTTTCCTCCAATCCTACTTTGAGGATCATCGAGCTTCAGCAAGGTCGGTTTAAGAACAGGCTAATCTCATGGTTTACGGTACCTAATAAGGCCAAAGTCGTGGAAATGTTTGACAGCTGTATTTCTGCCTATTTTCATATATCAGCCTCCTCTAAGCCCTTCGGTGCGCTTTCATTGTGCACCGTTGAGATGACAGATCATAGCTCGATTTATTTTCATCCCTTGATTTGATGTTAAAGCCTCTGAGACTCGGTACTCCATGTGCCGCACAGTGAAAGACAAGCTCTGGCGCACTAAAAATGCTACGTCTCTTAAAATATATTCCATTATTCAATGCCTCGTAGACATCCGAGAAGCTAGTTTATGTGCAGAGATATATGCGTTGCCACATATACTCAGTTGCACCTGCTTGAGCTCATCTTTAGTGGTTAAAGCTTAGGTTTATTTTTATGTGTTTGGTTAAGCTATTTTAGATGTGGATGTATTAAATGGTATGAGGTGAGCAAATTCTTGGCTGGTCACTATGTTGGGTGCTTGACAAAGGAAGGGCTGGACTGCAGGAGCTTCATCTTTGTGATGTGGATTGATGGTTTATTCAGTGTCGTGTTGTGTTGGAGTCATGAGGAAACCCAATTGAGAATTAAAGTGTGTGTTTGTAGGTTTTGGAGAAATATTTAGTGTGTTTAATGAAGAGTAAGATGCAGTTATAAGAAGAGTTGCCTAGAGGAACATTTTATAGCTCTGAAGTTGAACTCTGGAGGATCAATTTGAGACCCTTTTACATTTTTAGGATACATAAAACGGTCACACCTAGGGGTGGGAGGATCAATCCTAATATCGATAGTATCGATACCAACGTTGGTATTGATATCGGATCGACAGTAGCCTTCCGAGGTTGATACATTTATATAATATACGCTAAAGTACATTGCTTCTGTTTCATAAAAGAGCGGACATGTCTCTAAATACCACACTCCTTTCATAGCTCTTATGCACTGTTGGTCCTATCTGCTCTAGTTGTCCTTTCATCACGTGACTCAGCAGCGCCAAAGTGTGAGCACTTTTTGCTGTTTTGAGATGACGGAAAGAAGGAGAAGCGATGTTCGGAGTTATTTTACTGCAGTAAACGAACATATTGCAAACTGCAATGTTTGTAAAGTCTATTCGATACTGTGGGAACACCATAAATCTACACAAACACATAAAACAGAAAAACACGAAAAAGAGACTGCCGAGCTGCAAAAAAGGAGAGAAGAGGAGGCAAATCCTCCAGACAGACCCCCAGCAGTGCCGGCCCTGAGACAGAGGTCACTGGCAGAGTCGTTTCGAAGGCAATGAATATGTAGGTAGCTAGCTACAGTGGTGAAAATAATATTTGAGTTATGTAGGACATTCTGTTTTAGTTGATGCCAATTTAAAAAAAGAAAAATGCATACTTTCATCATCAGGCTAATTAAATAAAGCCAATGTGTTCCGCACATTAAAGCCTGCTATCTATAAGAATTACTTTGGAATTTTAAAATATACATGATTAGAACAGTAGGTTTTTCACCAGCTAAAAGAGGATTTTAAGTCAGTTAACTTTTGCTGTAGTGTGTTAGTAGGAAAAAACACTTAAAAACAAACCCCAGACTAAAGCAAAGTTTAAAAAAAGTCATTGTTCTCTTAAATAAGTTTGTGTTTGCAAATCCAGATCGTTACGATAATAGAAATGTTTTAATTTGGCTTAAAAGTGTTCAAAAATTGTCCTGGGTTTTAACATATGCATTTAATTATGGCTGCTTTGAGAGCACTCAACTCATAAATTATCACACACTGTTCTTCCCTGCAGAAAAGTACATTTAGGTTCAAGTGCATGCTTTTTAATGTAAAAGTATCGATATCGATATCGGCGATACAGGCCCTGTATTTACTTGGTATCGAATCGATACTAAATTTTGCAGTATCTCCTAGTCACAACTGAGACAAACTGTACAGAAAAATGATGAGGGAGTGTTTACACAACACTGTTTTCAGCAGAAAATATATATTATTTGGTGTTTTGACTGTTAATTCACAAGACAGCAGCATGTGCTTACACTGCGATTTCAGCCACAATTTGGTCATCTGAAACCAATTTGAGAAATCTTTCTGTGATCCTACACTCTCAGAAATAAAGGTACGCGAGCTGTCGCTGGGGTGGTGCCTTTTTCAATATTAATACCTCAAGGGTACATATTAGTACCTAAAAAAAGTACAAAAGTGTACCTCTTAAAATTTTTAGGTACTAATATATACTTTTAAGGTTCCAATATGCGTACCTTTATTTCTGAGAGTGTAGGTTAAAATCTGTGGTCCTTGATCATTGGTTTGACATGTTCACCGACAGCCACTTAATGACTATTGGGATCAATTTTTCCATTTAGTTCTGACATTGGCAGAATTTTTCGGACATAGAGCAATGTGACTTAAGTTACGACGGTTGTCAAACCAAGAGCCAATAGGAGCGTCAAATCTGATGACACAATCGGCGAGATTATTTCAAACCATCGTGGGGAAAATGTCAAAATATTTTTTGTCTGGTTTTGTTTTTTAAGGCACACTTTGAAGAAAATTACGGGTACAGTATGTTAATGTTTGCCATGAGGTATCATGAATGTGTCATTGATGAATGATGTAAAATGTTGAGTGAGTTTTTTTTTTCGTGTCTGTTTTCATTGTCGTTCAGTCAGACATTATGGCAGCTGAAATCTTTGAGGATCATGTTCAGACAATCTGACAAGCTATAATCATGTAGGGTTATTAAAAATCGCAGTGTGAGTTGCGTTTTGGGAGTCTAAAAATACTTTTAACAGCTTTTGAAAACGAAAATGTTATTGTCTCAGCATAAATGGGACATTTTTCAAACACGCATGAGGTTTACATGATCAATATATGGGCATGTACAAGTAATTGACGACAAACAAGTTTGTGCATATGTGTGTTATGTTTCTTTAGAAACTGACATCGCCACCTACTGGCCTGGAGTCCAGAATATCTTTTTTCTTTTTTTACAATGTTATTTCATTGAAATAAGTAACAACATATTTGTTACTTTACATTTAAAAGAAATAAAATTAAATGTTAAAAACAGTTTTGTTTGCTTTAGTTGCATTATAATTAATTAATTCATTCATTTTCAGCTTAGTCCCTTTATTCATCAGGGGCGCCACAGCGGAATGAACCACCAACTTATCCATTCATTCATTCATTTTCTTTTCGGCTTAGTCTCTTTATTAATCCGGGGTCGCCACAGCGGAATGAACCGCCAACTTATCCAGCATTTGTTTTACGCAGCGGATGCCCTTCTAGCCACAACCCATCTCTGGGAAACACATCCATACATTCTCATTCACACACATACACTACGGACAATTTAGCTTACCCAATTCACCTGTACCGCATGTCTTTGGACTGTGGGGGAAACCGGAGCACCCGGAGGAAACCCACGCAACCTCGGGGAGAACATGCAAACTCCACACAGAAATGCCAACTGGCCCAGCCGGGGATCGAACCAGCGACCTTCTTGCTGTGAGGCGAACGTGCTAACCACTCGGCCACCGTGGCGCCCAACTTATCCAGCATATGTTTTTTTACGCAGTGGATGCCCATCCAGCTGCAACCCAGTACTGGGAAACACCAATACACTCTCATATTCACACACACTTGTACACTACGGCCAATTGTGTTTTCCCAATTCATCTATACCACATGTCTTTGGACTGTGGGGGAAACCGGAGCACCCGGAGGAAACCCACACGAATCGGGCTTGAACCAGCGACATTCTTACTGTGAGGCGATTGTTCTACCCACTGCTCCACCATGATGCCCCAACGTAACGAAATTTTTCAGAAATATGAACTTTTTACATACACATGATGATTATGTGTCTCTAAAGAAGTTAATGCAGTGCAATAACTTTATACACACATAAACATCTCAGCTTTACTCACAAAATTGAACTAAAAAGACAAGCCACAACAAATGACATGACCACAACAAACAACTAATAGCGATGCCAAAAACATTGCTGACCAGCAACCAACAAAACAACCCGCTGAAAACACAAACCCCATAATCTAACTGCATTTTGGGAACACTTAAACTCAGAACAAATCAACGACATGTCTCAATATGAGTCTTTTCAGACATTTATGTTAGGAATTCTGCTGTCCCAACATGTGCTTACATTCAAAGTCAGTCTCTTTTCTTAATGTCTGTCTCATAAAGACCACATGTTGAATAAAAGTTTTTGTTTTATTTTATTTCTTACTGTGTCGCTGTGGTCAGA
The DNA here is from genome assembly GCA_903798035.1 of Danio albolineatus. Taxonomy (NCBI): domain Eukaryota; kingdom Metazoa; phylum Chordata; class Actinopteri; order Cypriniformes; family Danionidae; genus Danio; species Danio albolineatus. The sequence goes on from CAIGQQ010027882.1 coordinate 47,450, forward strand.
GCTAAACACAGTTACACACTAAATATAGTTCTTTCCTGCATTTGTAGTCTTGATTCTAGCACAGTAAGATAAGTTGAAAGCTGAAGGGAAGCAGAACTGGTGGATCTGACTGAACACTATTCTCAAACGCTTTCCTTCTTCCACGCGGTGGTCTGAGACTGGAGGGGCAATGGTGGAGTATATGTAAAGTCTGAGTTGTGTCAAAATGCACTGTAAAAAATCCAACTTACAAATTGTTAACTCAGTTTAAAATTGTAAGTTAGGCGGACATATTTTTGAGCTCAGAGTTGAATTTACTCTTAAAAATGTTTCAACTGATTGTTCAATGAAAGTCAAAAATTCAGTTGAGAAGACTTTAAATTTTAAATTTTAAAATCTTCAAAAAATAAAAAGTTGAGTTTACCTAAAATTTTAAAGCAACCGGCTGCAAAGAAATTTTGAGTTTATTAAACTTCAGTGTTCCAAATTATTCCGTAATGTATAATTTACTTGTCGGCGCAAGTGGTGTAGTAGTTAGTGTGTCGACACATGTACTCCGGTGTTCACGGCGACCTGAGTTCGATTCCCACCTCGTGGTCCTATGCCGATCCTCCCTCTCTCTCTGCTCCCCGTGCTTTCCTGTCAATACTCTATACTGTCCTGTCCATTAAAGTTGAAAACCATGAAAAAATAAATATAAAAAAAAATACAATTGACTTAAACCAGCCTTTTCGGTCAACTTAAAAAATTATTTGGCTCAACTTCAACCACTGAAGCTTAATAAACTCAACATTTCTTTGCAGCAAGTTGCTTTAAAATTTTAAGTTAACTTAACTTTTTATTTTTTTCACAGTGTGGCAGTGGTGAATGAACATCTTTATCTGGTCAAAGTATTGCCCACCCCAGTATTTTCTAACACAAATGTGTTTTTCACAGACTTCAACAGAGTGTAAAGAGCTTGATTTTCTTTCTCTGAAAGCATTTGATAGTTTCCTTGGCTGTTTCAGATCATTGTCTTACTGAAATGAAACTGTGGTTTCATCTTCATCATCCTGCTAATTAGTGTTGGGTGATGTCGACCAATTTGGCATCGTACAATGTCTAATGTGAAACGTCATGATGGATGATGGCGTCGTCATCATAGGTGGCGGTGAATTAGTTATTTATGAATGATTAATTAATCCATAACAAATTAATTATTTGTAGCCTACCGTTTCAACTACCAGACCCGAATGATCTTTGTTTTACCCATAACCAAATCATAAATAAATAAAGATAAGTTACACATAAAATTACCACCTGTCAATCACTTTTTCCGCAGGACTCTTGCATGAATAGGCAGAGTGATCTGTGTCGTTATAACGGCGTCGCCAAACTTGGTGGGTAAAAAAGGTGCACAACCAACAGGAGCCAACCAACAATATCTAAGGTTTTTAACTAAAATTACCAAGAACAAGCGTGAAAGTGAAAGATTGAAGCTGTGTACTGATGCTGTGACACGTTACCTGATAGATTCGAGAGACCGAAGAGTCGTTAGATAGAGACAAGATTAATTACAAATCAAGTTTAACAACTATAGTGAGACGCCATCCAGCGGTACATCCTTGATAAACTGACTGAATTGCACTGCTCTTTGGGGATTTGTGCTCAAAGAACCCGCTGAGCTGGAGCTAAGACGAGCGCATGACAGAGAGAGAGTGTGTGGTCACTTGATGTGCATTTTTGGTATAGGTATAGTGTGGACAGAAGTCAACAGTACCTTTAGAAATATGTTTTCTGTGAAGAATGGTGGCGTGTTAAATACTTAAATACTTAATATTTCGAATTTTATTATGACTTGTGGCTCTAATTGTAGAAATGCTGTTATTGTTTTAATGTTGTCTTAATGTCTCCATTCACTTCCATTGTAAAATGCTTTACTGAAACCCAGACTTGAGCTATTTTACCAATTATTTTTGTTCCGTTTATCACTATTATACCAAAAAAGCTGTTCGTTCTGATGAACTTGAAAACAGGGTTATTAGACATGACTGTAAAACTTTAACATTTGTTGCTTAAAAATGTTACATTTCAATTTGACACCAACTTAATTCAGTTTTGGCATGTAGACGTGGTTAAGACACCCTCCTTAAGATCAATCTGTGTATATAATTAAGGGAAGAATGATTTAAGCGACTCTGAACACGGCATGGATGTTGATGCCAACTGCTTATCTGCTGAGATTTTCACGCACAACCATCCTCAGGGTTTATAGAGAACGGTTTGAAAAAAAAAAGAAAGAGTTTTTGTGGGCAAAAATGCCTGGTTAATGTTAATGAGGTCAGAAGAGAATGGACTTACTAATTGAACTGATAGTAAGTCAACTACTGTAACCGCTCACATGTGATCAGCAAAATGGGACAATTGAAGATTGGAAAAAATTGCGATGTCTGGACTGCTGAATCTCTATTTCTGCTGCGAAATACAGATGATCGCATAACAATTTGGTGGAAACAATATGAGAGCGCTGATCTATCCTGCCTTGTATCAACTGTTCTGCCTGCTGTAATGGTGTAGAGATTTTCTTGGATCCGACAAACCCACTGCAACTGCATGATGCTAATATCATGTCAAACTGGACCAAAATCTCTGACAAATGTTTCCAGCACTTTGTAATTCCTTTGAGAGATTCAGCCTAGAATGCAAACCCAGTTTGGCCTTGAGAAAACTGGATCTCGATAAATAATCAATACACATCCAGCAGAAATAGGTCAACATCCGCAGACAGTCCAGGTGTGTCATGGAGGAAAATATATTCAGGTTCTGCATGACATCTACAGCAACAAGAAGCAGGGGGGATAAATAATGATGTACCGTGCTCTTGGCAAAGAGAAGAAAAAGTGGGCTTGTTAATTTTCAGTCGTAAATAAAGCCCATTAATCTGTCCACTCCGCTCTCTGTGGTTAAAGGAAAAGATTCCTGAGAGTTAAAGTATTCTTGGCAGGTATTGTTCATCTCTCCTGTTTTCTCATACACATGCCTTGCCCTCATTCTCATTTTCGGTCTTGATACGGCTGAAAGCTTCAATGAAATGGCACAGACTCTTATTGTGTTCATTAAAATAGATGAGGTAGCCAGGAACCTCATTTACTCTCTTTTTTGGCATCTATGAAGATCAGAGGCAGACTGTCTCGTATGATGGATGGTTGGTGGTCTTATCCAAGACTTACGGGACATCTTCATTAACATTAATACATCATCTAAACCCCAAAACCACCCTTACGCCATTGCTATTTTTTTTTTTTTAAAGAAGTTTAAGTCCTTTTTGGTGTACGTACAGCATCCATTGCACAGCCTTTTAAGTGTAATAGTGTGTGCGAACACAGGTGCTCAACATCTGCACAACTAAGCGTCATCATTGATTAATGTTTGAAATTTCTTTTTTCGAAAAGTTTGTTGCATTTAGGCGGTTTTGATCAGCAGGTGTCACTAGCATATGGGGTTTCAAATGCTTTCTAACATTGAATAATTTGTAGAAGTGCTGCGAAATGAAAACTAAAAATTTATGCACATTGTTTAATGCTGACAAAAAGAGAGATTTGAGAGAGATTTATCGTAACAAGTCACAAAAAGGCTCAAAATCACTGTTTTGATTTTATTTTACATCGTTCACAGTTTTACTTTGAAGATTCGATTCATCAAACAGATTTGTTTGAAGCACCGTGGACAGTTTAAGAACTTGAGTTGAAATTTATGGCTTTTTATAGCCGTTTTTTAAAATCAGGTCACCTGTATTTTATAACACTTTATATAAGAAAGTTTATTTCAAAGCCGATTTACCATATTACACCATAAAGTAACCCACTCAGAGAGTTAACTTTAATGCAGCAAACTTTAAATTCCGCTATAGGCCATTTTGAGGGATGTAAACTAACAATGGTCCTAATGTATTTCCTGTTTTACATTTTTACTTTCCGTAGCTTCTGAGAATCCTAAAAGAGCCACATATTGATAAACAGTGGTGGGAAGAGTACTGAAAAATCATACTCAAGTAAAATTACCATTACTTGCGCAATAATGCGAGTTAAAGTATCTGTAGTAAATATTACTCAAAGTATGAGTAAAAAGTAGACCCTTTAAAAGTACTCAAGAGTAGTGAGTATTACACTGTAGAAAAGTTGATGCGTTTACAGAATGTTACGTTTACTCATCCCTGCACAAACATGTGGTGTATTCTTCCTATTTTCATTCGCTTCTTCCAACCTTCCTTCAATTATTTGTTTGTTCTCTCCTTCCTTCATTCATTCGTTTGTTCCCTTCTTCCTTCGTTCACTCGTTCGTTCGTTCATATTTTTTTACCTTCCCACATTAGGTCCTTTTGTTCGTTCATTCGTTTGTTAGTTCCTTCCTTCCTTAATTACTTACAGTAGTTTGTTCAGTCCTTCCTTCAATTATTCCTTCATTCATTTGGTCCTTCTTTCCTCCCTTCATTTGTTCGCTCTCTCTATACTTCATATTTTCGTACCTTCCTTCATTACGTCCTTTGTTAATTCATTCGTTCGTTGGTTCCTTCTTTCCTTCCTTAGTTTGGTCAGTCCTTCCTTGAATCCTTCCTTCATTTATTTGGTTCTTCGATCTTTCCTTCCATTCCTTGTTCGGTCCTTTCTTTTATTTGGCCCTTCCTTCCAGTCTTTATTTGTTCCATTTAGTGATTGTTTAAGGCTGTTTGGTGATTTCAGTCATCATACAGTCAACATCCGTACTTTTCAGTGACATGCAGTCTATAAACAGTCTCTGGATCATTGCGTGTAAAGATTATGAACATCTACTTGGACATTTTTAATGTTTCCAAAAGGTTTGCTGCGTTTTGTAAAGCGCCCATGTCTTGAGGTTGTTCAGTATGATGTGATTTACTTTCTATATGTGATTTAATCGGGCAGGAATCACATGACTGATCTTTCTACTTTAGACAATGACCAAAGACAAGAAAGAAATACAGTAGTGACTGCAGGATGAAGGACAGTAGTGGAGTAAAAGTACAGATACTGCACTAAACATGTACTCAAGGGAAAGTAAACATGCACATTTATAAAACTACTCAGTAAATTACAATTCCTAAGAAAAACTACTCAATTACAGTAGTTTGAGTATTTGTAATTAGTTACTTTAGACCACTGGTAGTAAATAATATTTTGACAGCTGTTTTAACATTAATATATGATTGAATTGCCTCTTGTTACAGTTATGAAATAGTTTGACAACAAGCAGGAAATGTTCATGGGCCAATGGCATCACCACATTAAAATGGTCTATAATATAGCAGTACGACAGTGTTATTACTGTTCATCTTTTCTTATTATTATGATTTTTTTTCTGATTTCTGAATTTGTGTTGCAGTTTTTTATGTACACTTTCAAAATAGCTATAATAGTTAGTTAGTAAATAATAGTTAGTTAACAGTTTCCGTATTTTGTCATTCACAAGTGTTTATTTCTGACTGTGAATTGCATTATAGCATGTTGATCTCTGCTCTGTCGACTTTTGATGTTGAAAATTCAACTCTACTGTTTAACAAAGTGACTTTTATTGACATTTGAGTAGTTCGAAATAATACCATGAATAAGAAATAATATATAGAGAAATAAATCTTCAAAATAACAGAAAATGTACTGGCGGTTTATTGCAAGGTATTTTGTAGCATGATATACAATACCAACCTTGACAATATATAACTTTAAACTATTAAAAATGTTAATAAAAGTCACTTTTCAACTTTTCAAGGTTAAAAGTTGTTGGAAGAAAGATTAAGGTCTTATAATGCAGATCAAAAGCATAAATAAACGCTGAAAATAAAATAAATAAAAATGAAAATAAATAAAAATAAAATGTACAAAAAACTGCTAATTTACAGATATTTATTACTAATTTAACATTTAGTAAATGGATGTTTGTCTGCTTGTTATATAAAATAGTTTTTTAATAATGTCTTTATTATTTTATTAATCTTTACTTGTGTAGCACTTTTCTTAGTACTCATCATTCCAGAGCAGCTTCACAAAAGGTTCACATCGTTACATTACAGTCAGAAAAACCTCAGCGTGAGGTCAACACTGTAAAAAATAAAATGTTGAAAATTGTAAGGCAAGTTGTTGCCCAGCTTTATTAAGTTGACTCAACTTTTAACCCTAGTAAAACCCTGTAGTTGACTCGATTTAAGTTGAACAAACCAAAAAAATTTGTGCAAGTTGCTTAAAAAATTTACTTGAATTATTTATTTATTTTTTACTGTGTATGTGTACAATGAACACAGGCTCGTTGTGATTACGTATCCCCATATCCATTTTTGGAGAGTGTGAGATATATAGCTAGAGTGAACGACATGGGGCGGTATGACATCGCTGATGGCTTCTTTTCGCGCTACCAGCTGATCGCTTACCCCTGTATAGATGGCTTTTCTGCTGTTACCAGTATGCCCAGTTTCTCACTGCGTGCATCGGCGGACTTGAGATGCAGAGAGGAGTTGACCGTGGTGGTCTTCGTAGGGTTGGCATCATCTTTTCACAGGTCTTGTATCTGATCAAGTGGCACTCCACAATCTAGAGTACATCTAGAGCAGTGGTTCTCCACTGGTTTGGCCATGGGATCCACATTTTTACATGGTCATCAAGCCGCGACCCAAATTTTTTAGGAACTATAATATAATTTTAGGAATTATAATTAATTTGTATTTGTTTACATACACAAGGGCGCCACGGTGGCCTAGTGGGTAGCACGTTCGCCTCACAACAAGAAGGTCGCTGGTTCGATCCCCGGCTAGGCCAGTTGGCATTTCTGTGTGGTGTTTGCATGTTCTCCCCGTGGTTGCGTGGGTTTCCTCCGGGTGCTCTGGTTTCCCCCACAGTCCAAAGACATGCGGTACAGGTGAATTGGGTAAGCTAAATTGTCCGTAGTGTATGTGTGTGAATGAGAATGTATGGATGTGTTTCCCAGAGATGGGTTGTGGCTGAAAGGGCATCTTTAGTAAACATTTAGTAAATGGATGTTTATCTGCTTGTTATAAAAAATAGTTTTTTTTATTAATGTCTTTATTATTTTATTAATCTTTACTTGTGTAGCACTTTTCACAATACTCATCATTCCAGAGCAGCTTCACAAAAGGTTCACATCTTTACATTACAGTCAGAAAAAGAAAGGAAGAAAAAAAAAACCTCAGCGTGAGGTCTACACTGTAAAAAATAAAATGTTGAAAATTGTAAGGCAATTTGTTGCCCAGCTTTATTAAGTTGACTCAACTTTTAACCCTAGTAAAACCCTGTAGTTGACTCGATTTAAGTTGAACAAACAAAAAAAAATTGTGCAAGTTGCCTAAAAATATTAACTTGATTTATTTATTTATTTTTTACAGTGTATGTGTACAATGAACACAAGCGTCCGCTGCGTAAAACAAATGCTGGATAAGTTGGCGGTTCATTCCCCTGTGGCGACCCCAGATTAATAAAGGGTCTAAGCCGAAAGGAAAATTAATGAATGAACATACACAAGTCGTGACAGATAAATCACCAAAACTTACAAATAAACAATATTTTATTGCTGTCATGCAACAAAATGTATCAAAATAATAGAATATTACAAAGTAAAAAGACGCGATCTGAGGGAATCGCAGATGAGTCGCCAATACCCGGGAGATATTTGGCGTGCTCAATATCTGGAGCTGTCGGCGATTCAAATCATGCCGTGTGAAATGTGTTTTGACTGAAAATAACATCGGCGATCGCCTACAGCCAATGAGAGAGCAGCATTCACTAGTGTAGGTACCTGCAGGCCCGCGGGAGGTTGAGGAGAAGTTAAAAACGCTCATTTTCAGTTATTCGGACACAATAAATGGAGGGAAAATTAGTGTAAATTTGGCAGGAGCCCCCGTGTCTGTTTGATGTGTCATGTGAGCAATATCACAACCCAACCTGGTCAAACAATAAAAAAGTTCAGGAGAGATAGCTAATTCCCTTCAAAGCCAGGTGAGCATTATGTACATTTTCTACCCCATTAAAGGATTCTTTCTCATTATGTAGTTAATAACAAAAGATATACGATGTGTTTTTGGGTGTGAGACGTAGTTTGGACAAAGTTGTCTGTGATTCTTCCTATTTTGAAGTCATGCAGTGTGAAACTCCCTGTCGCCGACCCATCTTGCAGTGTAAACAAAAGAGCAACAAAACGCTAGCCCAGATAGTCATGCAGTGTGAACACATCTGTGACACGACTACTGTGAAAATCATGCAGTCTGAACTCGGCATAAGCAAAGGTTCAGTTACCATGAACTAAACTGGACTGTTGTCGCTCGCACATTTCAAAATAAAAGTCTGGTATAAGCAAAATAAGTTAAAAAGTAGGGCTGTCAATTGATTAAAAAAATTAACTAATTAATCACACTTTTGTCTGTGATTAATCATGATTAATCACGAAAAGCCGTATTTATTACATAAATAAAAACACAGGCATGTCAGTGCCATTTGAATTTTAAAACAATCAATGCCAATAACAAACAAAAATTAGTACTATATATATATATATATATATATATATATATATATAATATAATATTATTACTGTAATAGTTGCAAAATAATATTTATCTCATTATATTGATATGTCATTATATGACTTAGTCAAGACAGTCAGAATAGTCATTATTACGAGATTCATTATGACAAGAAATATCTTATTATTGAAAGTAAGTCATCACTTATTATTACAGAGAAAGTAAGTGCATTATAGTTTCACATTATGACACTATGATAAGATATTATTTTATATTTTATATTTAATTTAATAGGGAAACTAGCCTTCCATACCATACAGTACATGTCGAATGTGGATCATCATAACCTGCGTCCAATCCCGGATCACTTACAGAAAGGGAGAGTATCAATAGTGTTAGAGATAACAAGTAAACCAAGGCCCGTCCCAGGACTGACAAAAAGTGAAAGCAGCGAAGTGCGAGCAGAGAAGAGCCAGCGAGCGAGCGGAGAGAACCGATCGCGGGCTGCAGGTATGATCTCGCTCGCGAGAGCGTACATCGTGCGCACAGATGATGATGATGATGTGCGCGCGCGAGGCCTGTTTCCTTGCGATGGATCAGTTCAGCATGCGCGTGAAGATCTCCTTTGGACGTGCTGGCCCTGAACACACGTCGGCCACAAAAGGAAATTAAAAAACTGCCACTGCGTTAAATGTGTTAATTTTTTTAACGGTTTAAATAATTCAAATTAATCGGCGTGCGTTAACGCGCTAATTTTGACAGCTCTATTAAAAAGTAATGTTTTTTTGACCACACACCCCGCGACCCACTAAAAACGTTCCCCGACCCACTTTTGGGTCACGACCCACCGGTTGAGAAACACTGATTTAGAGTACACCCAAAATAAATGGACACATACAGTATAAAGCAGTGTTTCTCAAATCGTGGGTCGCAGCCCCAAAAGTGGGTCGCAGGAACATTTTCAGTAGGTCGCAGAGTGTGTGGTCAAAAAAAAAAACAACAAAAGTTTAATTTTTAACTTGTTTTGCGTATACCGGACTTTTATTTTGAAACGCGCGCACGACAACAGATCCCTTTGGAATCGACGTGGAAAGTGTCACGTTGCCGAGCAACATAGAGAGTCAGCTGGTGGAACTGTCATGATAAGACGCTGAAAAAGAAATTCAGTGAAGTAAGCCTCTCCCAGTTTTCGCGATCTGAGAGTGTGATCAAACCCATCCCATTAAAAACTACATATTTGTATGAAAGTGGCTTCTCTTCCTTGGTGCAACTTGAGTCAAAGCAAAGGAACAGGTTGTACATAGAGCACCATCTTCGGGTACCATCTGTCTACCATCACTCCTGTCTTTGAAACTCTTATCACATCAGTAAAGCACATCCTCAGTTATCTCATTATCTTCCCAAATTACTGTTAAGTGAAACAGATGTTTATAATTGCTGTCATATTAGATGTAAAAATGGTTATGGATGTTTTAATCATTTTACAATGTGCTGGTTTGTTCTGTTCAACAGGATCAGTGTTCATCAGTTTTGTTTATGGTAACAACCTTTCCTTACACTAACCACTGTTTACCGTGTTTGTCATTTTTACTTTGTAATATTTCTATAATTTGATACATTTTGTTAGATGTCAGCAATAAAATATTGTTTATTTGTAATTCTTGCTGATTTTCTCATGATTTTTCTTTCACTACTTGTGTATGTTAACAAATAAATACAAATTAATTATAATTCCTAAAATTATAGTACAGTTCCTAAAAATTTGGGTCGCGGCTTGATGACCATGCAAAAATGTGGGTCCCGTGGCCAAACCAGTTGAGAACCACTGGTATAAAGCAATAAAACCTTTACTTACAACTGTATCTTTATACCTCCAGAACAGATATTTTTCACATCAGTTGAACAGAAATAGGTTTTCCGTTCAGTTTTGCCCTAGTTAAATGACGTAGAGGGCCAGATTAAACTACTAACCTTGATACAACACAGACGTCTTTCCCTGTCAACCTAAGAACTGCAGAGATTTTCCAAGCCGTAGCTGGTTATGTTGATGTCAGAGAGCGAAAAGCAGATGTTTGTGCGATATTTATGCCTTCGTATCATTCACCAGGGGAGAGCTGCAGATTACGCTGGAAATATAGATGGATGAGTGAGTCGAAAAAGACACGAGGGACCTTTAGCGTGCATGTTGTATCGCTGCTTCCATCTGGATTTTGTCTTTGTCGTCCGCCGGTCATTTATTTAAGGTGAGCACGGTATCTCGGAGGTTTATTTTATCTCGAGCATCCCATAAAGCAGGAATATTAAATGAAGGTTCAACCTGTTTCCTTTCCAGCAAACATCCAGACAATTATAATTTAAGTTGATTCAGAAGCTATTATGACTTGGAGTAATGCGCACTTTGGGAGCAATTATTGTAAATTTTCAAGTTGGCAGTGAAATCACTTTTGAAACGCCATGATAATAAACCCCAAACAAGTTCACTGGCATTTACATTTCCTTGTAAAATTTTTATTTATTTATTTATTTTTTCAAATACCAAAACAATTATACACAAGGCAAGTTGTAAATTTAGCCTATTTTCATTTCACCCATTCATTTTCCTTAAGCTTAGTCTCTGAATTTATTAGTGGTCGCCACAGTGGAATGAACCGCCAACTATTCCAGCATATGTTTTACGCAGCGGATGCCCTTCCAGCCACAACTCAGTACTAAGAAACACCCACACACTCTCACATTCACTTATACACTATGGCCAATTTAGTCCATCCAATTCACCTATAGCACATGTGTTTGGACTGTTGGGGGAAACCGGAGCACCTGGAGGACACCCACATGAACATGGGGAGAACATGCAAACTCCACACAGAAATGCCAACTGGCCTAACCGGGATTTGAACCAGCGACCTTTTTGCTGTGACAGTGCTAACCAATGAGCCACCGTGCTGCCCTATTTCACCTATATACATTCATTCATTCATTCATTTGTCGGCTTAGTCCCTTTATTAATCTGGGATCACCACAGCGGAATGAACCGCCAACTTATCCAGCATATGTTATACGCAGCGGATTCCCTTTCAGCTGCAACCCATCTCTGGGAAACATCCATACACACTCATTCACTCTCACACACTATGGACAATTTAGCTTACCCAATTCACTTATACCACATGTCTTTGGACTTGTGAGGGAAACCGGAGCACCCGGAGGAAACCCACGCAACCACGGGGAGAACATGGAAACTCCACTCAGAAATGCCAACTGACCCAGCCGAGGCTCGACCCAGCGACCTTCTTGCTGTGAGGCGACGGCACTACCTACTCCGCCACCGTGTCACCCTGACAAATGAAGTTATGCGTAATAAATTGAAATGACACAGGGAAAAAGAATTGAACACACGAAGAAAGTAAGCTGTAGAAAGGCGGTGAAAGCCCAGACAGCAGCTGAATTCTCTCAGTAGTTCTTTAGCAATCCTCTGCCCTTTGTCAGTGTAAATGAATATTAGCTGCTTCAGTTCAACATCTACATGCAAGGCAATGATCTAAAACACAGCCAAGGAAACTCTTAAATGCTATCAGAGAAAGACAATCAAGCTGTAAAATGGCCCTGCCAATCCCCTGGACTAAATCCAATGTAAAATACTTATTTTTTTATTTTATAATTTCATATTAACAGCTCCTTTACAAATATTGTTCCCAGGAAGAAGAAAAAAAACATGGCGTTCAATACTTATTTACCTCACTGTATATAGCTTAATACACTTGGTTCGTTTATTATCACGGCTATTTATTACAAATTGCTATAGCATTTTTTCATGTAGGAATTGTATGTTATCATCAGTGTGAGAGCAAAAACAAAAAATACGGAGGTCACGTTGATGCTACATGTGAGGTAAACTGACTGACTGTTCACTTGATAAGACTTCAGCTTGTGTTTTCTGCTTTTCAGCTCAGAAAGCCTCTGAAGATCAGTTTGGCAGGCGGCAAGGATGAGTCAGATGAGTTTTTAACTAAAAGCCGTGTGGCACATTAACAGACATGCTGCAAACACGCTGTGTAACTTAATAAGCATTTGAAATCATCATGAAAATGCTAACGCTGCACGCCTGCTAACGTTTACTGTTGTTTTTCATAGAAATTCCCCATCACTTTTGGCAGCTCAAGGCTCAAGCCAAGATATTTTGTGAAAAACTGAGCTAAATAAACCATGATAACCCCAAAACAATCATATTCTGGAATCCATGCTGTTCTATATACAATTTAGACTGAATCAAAATGGCTTTGTTTAATTTTTCAGTAATTTTCTTCCAGATGGGCAGCAGGTGGGATCGCTCTATTCACTCATTTCTGTTGTAAAATTACAGAACTGTGTTTTATTAGCCACCTGTTTGTGTTCACGTGATGAATGTAGCATTGTTTGCAGCTTAATATCTGTTTATCTGTTGGCGGGGTTAAGTTTTACTGATTCTTTCATCTGGTTTCTACTGACAGGACCATACGAGGTTACCTGCGCCCTCAGCTAAGTGTTATGTCATTCTTCGGCACAGGAAAGAGTCAAATTTATTTGGGGGTAATTAATTTATTTGTCTGCATTCCACCATGATGAAATGTGATCGCAAAAGCTGGGTATGTGAAACACATGCTTTCTCACAGTGCATTTTTTGTGAATAGAGATTGGCCAAAAATTCGTTCATTCATTTTCTTGTCTACTTAGTCCCTTTATTAATCTGTGGTCGCCACAGCGGAATGAACCGCCAACTTATCCAGCATCTGTTTTACGCAGCAGATGCCCTTCCAGCTGCAACACATCTCTGGGAAACATCCATACACACTCATTCACATTCATACACTACGGACAAATTAGCATACCCAATTCACCTATACCACATGTCTTTGGACTTGTGGGGGAAACCAGAGCACCCGGAGGAAAACATGGCCAAAAAGTTTTGTATTTAAATTTTTTTTTGCGATTTAAGTGACTATTTTATAAGGTCACACTTTATTTTGATGATCCATTAGTTGAATTTAAGTTACATTGCAACTAATTCTCATTAGATTATAAGTAGACTGTTAGGTTAGAGTTAGGGTTGGGGGTAGTGTACTTGCAAAGTTTCTTATAGTCAGTTCAATGTCTGTTGAATGTCAAATCAACAGATATTAAGTAGACAGTCTACTAATACTCAAATGGACCATCAAAATAATGTGTGTGTGTGTGTGTTATATATATATAACCTCTCACGCTCGCGCTTATGGGCTCGTAACCTATAAGAATCTGCTCTTCTTGTCGGCTTTGTGGCTGTTCAAGACGACGACAAAGTTTGTTTGAGCTCGGGTCTGTTTATTCGGCTGTGTAATAAACATGGCGGGTCTTTTGTTTTCATTCTGGCTTGTTGCGCAAGCAAATGACGTATCTCTGTAAGCCAATGGTGTTCAGCTGCGCGTCTAGCTCCGCCTTACAGCACGCTTTGGTACGCTTGGGACCCTTTGCAAAGGGTGACTAAAAAGTGGTACGGTACGGTTCGGTACGCTTTTAGATATATACTCATTGGAAACGGGCCATAATGGCACAATATTTCTTATGTTGTCTGTTAGTAGAGATCTGTTAAAAATGTCCGTTAATAGAGGTCAGTAGGGTTCAAAAATGTTTGACGTTCTTGTCATGAACAAAAGCAGGTGACTATGGTGTCATAACAGCTTAATTTCAAAACATAGTCAGCACTTCTGTTCATGATTTTATGCGAATAAAGTCCCTATGGATGTGATGTAATGTTACGCCACCCTCCGCTCCGAACCCTTGCTCCGCAATCGGGACCACACAACACTGTCCCGCTGCCAGCCTCTCTGCTTCCTCCATCAACAGAGCGCAGCAATACTTTTTCTCTCTGAAGGTTTCCTTTGCTCAGCTTAATGATGAACCTCCCTCTCAGTTTTTCCCTTTTGGAAACCAGCACAGTCTTTCTCTGTTTTCTTGGATTGGGCGCAGCATTTCATTTTGATTTGTTCGTAAAGCAATGAGACGGGAAAGACGAGGATTAAAATGTATTTTGTTTTCTTGTTTTCTTGCTTTGAAGGATTTTTGAGGTGTTTCAAGGAACCAGTCTGCAGATACAGTGCAATTTGGGGGTAATTGCACACAGCTGCTCTTGCAGGACTGTTGTTGTGGTGTTTAAGTGCAAGGAAACACCATCAATCATCGGTGATCAAGGTTCTCCCGTCTACCAGTGAACGTTAGCTACGTTTCCATCCACTGACTTTTATGCACATTTTGGAATATTACATTAAAAAGTGCTTAAAGGAAATGACAAGATGCTTACAAATTTTGAAAATGTGCACAATTGAGTTTTGAGTAAGAATCTTTTTAATCTCATACGAAAAAATTAACGTAAATTATGATAGAAACACACTAACAAATATGCAATGGGACAGCAGTAATGGACAAACCTACATGTATACTGACCACATTGTAAAACATCTGAAATGTTGTTTTGGTTTCTAAAATCCGCAGAAACCAAACTTTGTCAACAAAATTCAGTTTTAATGCCTCACGGACTGTTGGTGAGTTTGTTGAATGGCACTGGCTTTACTATTTGAGATGTGATCACCAGGGGGCGGCGGTAAGAACGCACAAGTCGTAGTTAGCTGATTTGTTAGCATTTATTTTGCACATTTATAAAGGCACATGCGTGTGTATGTGGTCTTTTCTAGAAACAAAAGAGAAATATAATCACAATATATCACACTGCAATTAGTATAATATACTGAACAACATAACATATAATATAATATGTATATAACATCAGTTATGGCATATAATCAGAGACTATCAGGGCATCAGGTCTAAATATGCATCAGTAAGCATATACAAGTGATACAGATCCAAAATGTCCAAATACATGTCCCCCTCACTTTTTTAGATTTAAATTCCACTTCATGCTATAATTTCCCCAGTTTTTTTTAAAAACAAGCTTAGATTTGTCCACCTGTCAGGTTTTGGACCATATAGGGCATGGGATGTGTGTTTGGATAACTCAGTTTTTTGACCACACTTTGTTATTATTGTTCATTTATTTGTTTGCCGGAATTTACAACTGAAATAGAAATAGTTTTGAAACAAATATTTGTGCTTAAACTAAATTAAACATGTAGGCTAATGGATGTCTTCAGTGGAGTGAGTACAGCACCGTTTCCTTATCCACAAAAGAGAGAAACAGAAAGTAAAGAGGCTGAATGGAGGAGGCTCGTTCTTTATCCTCGCGCTGCAGATGCTCTGTTTAACTGTTTTTTCGCTAGTGAAGCGTTCAGTTTTTTCACTTACAAAGGTCGCTCTTTTTTTACACTTTATGTAAAATCCAAATTTGTTCTTTTAATCTTAAAAACAATTAAATAAATTATTTAAATTATTTCCTAAAAAATTATTTTCTTTCATTTGTTTTCATTTTAATATTACAGTGTATATGTTATGATAAATTGTCAAATAAATTTAGGCTTTTCTGCACGCAGTTGCTCAACATTGCTATACGTTTCCACATGACCAACACTCAGATTTGGTCCCCCCACCTCTCAGACCAGAATTGCACCCCTGGGTCCGATTGTCTTTCAAAGTTTGAGCTACAACACTAAACTCGTAAACTAAGTATTAGAACCCCACAGACATAAGACATAAACACTTACTTCTCGTGATGCACACACAATAAGCCACTGTATTGAGCTGTTAGCCAGACTGTATAGAACTGCAATGTCCGACTACAGGAACGGAAATGATATGCGTCTTCTGGACGGGCCTGACCCAACTGTCAATCAAACCAGCATGCAATCAGAACGCCAAATATACCTGGCCTTTTCAACAAGGACTGTCTTGAGTATCTGCACTGCCAAAGAGGGTCTCATGCCGCAGTCACGCTAGAGTTTGAGCATGCAAAATTCTGTAGTACAGCGCTTTGAAGAGGAGCAGGATTAAACAAGATGATTAGACATTTTAAAAAGTGAGCGATTGGTCTATATTTAAAATTTCTGTACAGAGAGGTCATGTTTTGATCTGCGATGGGACTTACACAGCCACGTGATGTGATTTCGCAAATCAGAGTTCACCAACCTTGAATATTTTTGTATTTTTTATATTTTTATATAATATACAAAATTATATACAACTATAATGTATATAGTTTATAACAAGCACTACTAAATAAATATAAAACACATTTTGATTTCATGTTGACTTTAATTCTTAATAGCAGAGAGTCAGAAAGATGTTGAAAACATCCCTGAGACATTTGGACCATATTGATTTAACATCATCAAGCAATTACAGTCAAATTATGTTTGTTGGCTGCATGTCTATGATGTAAATCTCCAGGTCCAGCAGATCCCAAAGGTGCTCTATTGGATTGAGATCTGGTGACTGTGAAGGTCGTTTGAGTTTAGTGAACTCTCTGTCATGTTCAAGAATCCAGTTTGACATTGAGATCATTTAAGCTTGGTGATAGCATGTGCTAATCCTGCAGGAAATAACCCTTACATGGGTTTACTCTGGTCAGAAAGGCATGGACAAGGTTGGCAACAACAGGCTGTGGCATTTACAGTAAGGCCCAATCCCAACTCTATTTTCGTACCCCATCCCTGTCCCCTTCCCCTTGGCCCTTACAACTGATGGTTTAGAGGAAGGGCTTCAAAACTAACCCCTAAGAATTGGGACAGCACTTCAACACCTGCACACGTCATCATATGTCATCGTGATCTCTTGCTTCATATGAGA
The DNA here is from genome assembly GCA_903798035.1 of Danio albolineatus. NCBI lineage: Eukaryota > Metazoa > Chordata > Actinopteri > Cypriniformes > Danionidae > Danio > Danio albolineatus. Next base: position 64,695 of record CAIGQQ010027882.1, read on the forward strand.
TCAGACGATCACGACTGCTGGAGTTATTCCAGTTGTGTTATTGTTTGGGGTAATTTTTAGGAAATCACTGAAGGCGTATATTATGTTATCATAACGATCTAATGTGGCGATAAGATCGTAACTATACTGTGCATTTACACAGTGGCCATATTTATCTATGTAAACACACGAAAACAACATTAACATTATAGCAGACACTGTAAAAGGGCATTCCCAGACACTAGACATTACTGACAGGGTATTCCAGTGTCATTGAGTGTCAGAATGTTGTGGGATTGTTGTACATGAGTTATGATTATGAATTATAGATCGCGAAATTTAGCGTTTTTCTTTTTTTTTGTGTGTGTGTGTGTTTTTTTTTAAAGCAAAACTAATTTGTGGATCTCCTTACTTCCAGGTTCAGCTATCCTGCCGCTGTGGCAGGTGTATTCTGGGAAAAAATTTTATACCCCTCCGTTTTAAGTGTGGTCATCTTCTTTCGAAGGGGTATATACCCCTTCCCTTAGCCCTATGCCGTCAAGCTAAAGAGAATTGGGACACCACTACCCCTTGACGTGAACGCGCAAAACGAGGGGGAAAGGCTAAGGGGTAGAATTGGGATTGGGCCTTAATGACGTTTAGTTGGCATTAACTGAAGTTTCATAAACTAATTTCGAGAGGAGCTCGTGATATGATTAGCACGCCTGGCTGATCATCTGTAATCAGCAATAATCCAATCAGAGCGATCCAAGCTTACTATAAATGGATCAGTTCTTTCCCTACCACTCTATATGTGTTTTGGAAGAATCCCCCCTTCCACCCCATCTCCTCCTTTTTTCCTCTCTTTTCAAAAGGGGAGCCTTTGAGACCTATCTGATCTCGGATCCCCTTATATGCTTATTGACTGGGCGGGAGCCCTGGGCTCAAATATCTCCGAGCTCAGGGTTCTCTCCCGGGACAGCATGCCAAACCTGCTATAAACGCTAAGCATATCTAAGGGCGAACTCTTGAAAGAGATTTCTTTAAAAAGATTTCCTCATCAAGTCTTAACGATTGACCAGCAGTGTATAAAGGGACTGTGGGAGTACAGAAATGAAGGACATACTATATAGGGGAACACTGGATAATATCACGTGCCGTGACACTTCCTTAAACAACAGCTGGTGTAGGGTGATTACCATGGCTTGGAAATTAATTTCATTGATCCTGAAACTTAATGGATCAAGCTCTAACTTCATTTGCTGTGTTTCCTTCTCGCTCTCACTGATATTTACAGGTGGAGCTGGTGATTTAGAGCTTTGTTTGTGCTCTGGTTTGGTTCAGCATCTTGTCAGCCAGTGCTTCAGTGGATATTCATCAAAAGCTCAGATTCCCTTGGCTTAAAAAACTGGGACAAGAGATTGTGTTTAATTTAATGATTCTCAACGCAATCCGCCCATTCAAACTGCGACTTTCAGGGGGGAAAAGTCAGAGTAGCATAAATAATGAACACCCAAGGTGGTGGTAAACATGACAGAAAAAGAATTCTGCTTGTGAAAGCTTGTTTAAAAAAAATCACATTATTGTGCTCCCAGAACTTGCCATTTTTTGTTATTATATCTCAAATGTTTTTATTATTAAGGATTTCTAACAAGCCGCATGGTGGACAAGCCCTGCAGAATAGTATATTATTAGATATATAGTTATATTTAAAATATTATTTTGTCATTTTTATGAGGTCTCCTTAAGGCTGAATGGTAAAATTAAAGAGACCCAATTCAGTAAACGCATTTTAATTGCAGTTAATTGTTTTTACATATAAATCATCCTATACTGAAAAAACATAAAATATCAGAAAAAAGTAATATATCCAAAAAAACTAAACTTGCTATTTTATTTGTTTTTTATTTATATGCAAAATCATTGCATGTTGCAAAAAATCACTTTGAAGCATTTTTTCCACTCAGAGATTAGCACATTTCGAATCTATCTTAAAACATATGTTTATTTTATTTATGCACTAACTAAATCTAAACAAAAAACATAAATGCTATTAAAAACAATTAAACAACAAACAATTAAAATTTCAAACAATTAAAAACAATTAAACAATAAACGTAACAATTAAAGGATTTTAGTCAAATTGTATTATTTTCTTAAATTATTTAGGGAAAATTGTTTTAAAGTTACTTTAATTTTTGTAATTTTTACTCCAAAATCTTTAGTTTCAGAACTAAATTTAAAGAAATTGCAAGCATTCTAGCATGAACACACTAACGTAAACATGATTCCTTTTGTATAGAAATAAACCTTTGCTTTTTAAAAAAAAATCTAATAGTCTATTTATGTCTGTGATTATGGACCGAAAATCCCTACCGGCAGTGTGTCAGATGTTGATTACACAACCAGCATTTGAGGTTTTATATTATTTTGCTCCGGAGTTGGAGTCATACGGAGTTATAGCTGCAGTTTGTTCCTTTATAGGAGTTTTGAATGGGGTCTGAGGCCAAGCTAGTAATGTAGTCATAAAGCAGGAGGTCAGCACAGCCTCAGGCCTGCAGTGTTTTCTGCTACCTTGGCCTGTTTGCGTCTCTGAGGACCATTACTGTGGTAAAAATACATGATATTTTATCCAGGGTTTGTGTCCAAAGCCTAAGTAGTAAAAGCCTGATTCAGCATGGCTCATTAGAGCAGGCTGGAGTGTGGCTAATGCAGCGTTGTCTTATTTTTAGGTTAGCATGCAATTAGCATATTTGCTAATTAGTATGTTTAGCATATGATAACATATTTCTACCCCATTCACAGCTTATAGTGCAATATATAAAATAAACACCTGATATCTAAAGGTTAAACACCACAAGCAAACTTCTCCAAATTTCTGTCATTTTCGTAAAGGTAATAAGCATGAGCTCATAAAACCGTGAGGACAGAAGTAGAGAACATAGACCGTTCCAAACCCGTAAAAGAAACAGGCAGATCTCAGAAGTCATATCAAATGTGTCCCAAACAGCAAAAATGCAACACCCCTGTTAAAAAGAGCAGTGACAGGCACTATAAACAAGTTTATACACTCAGCGTATCTTCAGCCAAACAATACAGGTAACGTTGGTTTAATATGAGCCGTGCTGAATCAGGCTTTTATTACCAGAACACTGGACTCATTAAAATAAGTTTTTCAAGTTAGAAACATGTTGATTCATGCTAAAATTGTTAAAAATGTTAGCAAAAAGGTAAAAATTGTTAGCAAAATGTTAAACATGAAAGCAACATGCTAATTCATTCTATCAAAATGCTAAAACCTGTTAGCCCTGTGGTAAAAATTGTCAGAAGTATTAGTTAATCCAAGCAACGTTAACTTACAAACATTATTAAAGACTTTATCTGATTTTCTTGAGTAAAATTTTTAAGAAACATGCTAATTTGTGCTAATTGTGTGCCAAACATGTTAACAACTAGCCTAGGGAACATTAGCAACATGTTAACAGTATGCTAACCATTGTAGAAACATGCTAGTTCATGATAACTTTATGTTAAAACTAGACAAAGGCATGCTAGAAACATAAGTATTAATCAATACAAACATTCTAAACAGCATGCTAACACAGGTTAACATTATGCTAAAACAGGCTGGAAAGATATTTACCTCGCACTATTTTAAACATGTTAGTGACCTTTAAATGCATGCTAGTAACAAGCTAAACCATGTTAGACATGGGGTCAACATGTTAGCGCCAAGATAAATAGCAGATGTTAAACGTGCTGGAAATGTTATAGCAACATGCTAACTCATGCTACCAGCATTAACTATATTAGACCATATCAGAACCATCAACGAAGGCAACACATTAATCACGAATTAATCACATCAATTAACTGCCTTTCTTCGACTCTTGAGTAAGACTTTCATGCTTTTCAAAAGTATTTAAAACTCAGTGAAGTTTATATATAAACTAATTTCGAGAGGGTCATGTGCTGATGATTGCTTGCGCCTGGTCCCGCATTATTCAATTTATGATTCACCAATCAGACGATTCCTGAGCCACTATATATACCCTAAGTTCCATATCACAGCCATCTTCATTTTGAAGAATCCCTCCTTCCACCCCTACTCCTCCTCCTTTCCTAGATGGGTGGCACAGTGGCCCAGTGGTTAGCACTGTCGCCTCACAGCAAGAACGCCACTGGTTCTAGTCCTTACCAAGCCAGCTGAAGTTTCTACATTCTCTCCGTGCTCACGTGGGTTTCCCCCGGGTTCCCTGGTTTCCTCCCACCGTCAAAAAACATCTCTTAAGAGCGATCACTATCTGTTCATTAGCTACTACAGCAGGGGAGTTCTCCAGATCTACCTGAGCTCAAACTCTCCTCTCGCCTTGCGAACAGGAGGGAGCCCCGGGCTCGAGGATCTTATGAGCTCAGGGCTCTCTCCTGGGACAGAATGCCAAACAAGCTTTTTAATCAATCATCAGCTAAGTATGGACTCTTGAAAGTATTTTATAGTTAAATTCATAGTGTTTAAAAATGTTCATGTTCGAATGTGAAATCTTTAGTTATCTTTAGAATAACTGAATTTTTATTAATACATATTTAGAATTTGTCAATATTTTAAAAAATATTATTTTACACTACTATTTCATGTGCATTTATCAGGAAAATACAAACTACAAAAGTATGATAGCATGAGTTTGTATTACAGTATAGTTACATTTATCATATGGCTTTTTACGTTTACATGGCTGAACACGTTTACATAAACATGTTTTAGCTGTTGTCTGACATGTTTAACATTGCTAGCATGAATTAGCATTTGTTTTCAGTATGTTGGCTCTGTAATAAAACCACATCAATATATCAGTAGCTACGTTTCCATCCAGCTATTTTTATTCGCATTTTGGATATGCGGAAAAAAAAAACGTGTTGATGGAAGCGCCATGATGCGCATTAATTTTGAAAATGCGCATTAAAAAATGTATGCGCATAACTGAGTAGGATAAACTTTTTATTCGATAAGGAAGGAAGCGCATAAACTGCGATGGAAACACTTTTACATAAATTCCAGTATGCGCATTAAAAAAAGGTCGTGATTTTGTTATAAGAGATCATGTGATGATAAAAATGTGTGTGAATGGGAAAACCAGCTGGCTGAGCACATCGTAAAACATCTGAAATGTTGTTTTAGTCATTCTAAAATGCCTTACCGTTTCAGTAGTTGTGTTATTATATTATTAATGACCTTCAGAATCAAGAACGTCTGTGCTCTGCGTCTGAAAGCTTCAAACGCCACCACGTCAGGATTGCCTTCTAAGGCACAAGTCATTTATTAAATGAAGAAAAGACTCACGCAGCTTCTCCTACTGCAGCAAATTCTGTTTTTACTGTTGATATTTGGCACCAGTAAATCAGGAAGTGACGATTTTGTCCACTTTGACTCGTTGGAAGGAAACGCTGGTTTATTCGCACGTCTTTTATGCGATAATCCAGTTTTGCGCATAAAGTTCATTCGTATTTTTGGATGGAAACATAGCTAGTGATGCTAAAACAGCGCACAGATCTATACAGTATTTTATCAAATCTAGTGTATTACTGAATATAATCACATTTTAAAATATATAATATCTGTTCCTTACAAATTACTCTATAGTAATATATTAACAAAATATTGTATATTTTTATTTGTATGCTAAATATACTAACAAATCATTATAGTTCCTATATAATGAAGCGTAATTTTTGAAGACACTGTTTATGAGGGTCATTTAGGGATTGAAAGAAGGTTGTTTTTGCCGTCACCGTAAGCAAACTGCACCGTTTTTCCCAGAGTGCCGTCTGTCAACAGGCCATTTATCTCTGCAAACAGGAAAAGGTGGTATTTCACTCTTCAAACGTTGTCCTCCTTCTCTTTTTATTCATCCCCCAGGGTGTGTTTGTCATCTTTAAAGAGGCCAGAAGACCCTGCTGAGGTTTTCACTCACTACATGTCAGAGCTTTTTGAGGTAAACCGCATATTTAAGAAGAAAAAAACATGCCAGCCAGACCACCGCAACCCACCTTCAGCATAAGCTCACCACCAAACCCCAACACAGCAGGCTATTTTCATATTGTAAGTGCTCGAAGAGTAAAACTTGTCCGCAAGCCAGCAGGATAACATCGGTTTGTGTGTTGATGGTCTTTTTGGAGACGTTCGGGAAGTTGAAGCCAAAACCAGAGTTTCTAAAGACCCTGACCAATATTAGACCTCTCGAGGCACAGATCCATATCAAAACTGAAACACTAAAGGAGCAGAGCCAAACCGAGACCTGAGAGGTTTTTTAGAATATTAAAAAGGAAAGTTCAGCATTGATTTTTATATATCTAACAATGAATTAGGCATGAACCCCCCCCCCCCCCCCTCACACCCAGAAAAAAATAAATAAATAAAAATAAATAAATAAAAAAACAGGCCTACCCTACAAGTTGCAAAAATATATTTAAAGATATGTTTGACTGCAGTTTCTATTTAAAATAAACACTACGGTGCAGTATGACGCCAATAACGTTTGTTCCTTTTCACACTAATGATATTTAAAGTGACATATTACTGATGAATCAATGATTATTTTTGTGCAGTTCTTTGCATAACATTAAAGAAATTACAAAAAACCTTAACAATTTTCATAATTTGTAACTGAATACATTGACCTCATATTTCTATCTATATATGGACAACTTTTCTGGTATGGTCAGTTTGCTCAGTAGCTCACCTTGTACTTTGTTGTACTTGTTCAAGTTCAGTGAAGCATGGTTTCACAAAAGAGCTAAAAAAACAATGTAATATAAAGGTAAAACTTTGTGGTCACAGTGTGGTCTTCTGCTGCTTACGCATCCGCTTCAAGGTTTGACATGTTGTGCGTTCAGAGACGCTCTTACGCACACCTCGATTGTAACGAGTGGTTATTTGAGTTACTGTTGTCTTTCTATCAGCTCAAACCAGTCTGGCTGTTCACAACAAATTTTCGCCCTCAGAACTGTCACTCACTGGATAGTTGCACTTTTTCAGACCATTCTCTGTAAACCCTAGAGATGGTTGTGCGTGAAAATGCCAGTAGATCAGCAGTTTCTGAATTACTCAGACCACCCCGTCTGGAACCAACAACCATGCCACATTAAAAGGCACTTAAATCACCTTTCTTCCCCATTCTAATGCCCAGGTTGAACTGCAACAGATCGTCTTGACCATATATATATATATATAT
>CAIGQQ010027882.1:78673-105957 GCA_903798035.1 Danio albolineatus
AAAAAAGAGAGAAATAAAAAAAGAGAGAAATCAATCAGCCCATCAGCTCATGATCTTGGCGGTTAACAAAAAAAAAAGAGAGAGATTAAAAAAAAAGAGAGAAATCAATCAGCCCATCAGCTCATGATCTTGGCAGTTAACAGGAGACAATAATGTTTTGCCTGTCAGGGGGCATTCCCCTGATGGTGTGATGGCACGTGTAAACTATCAATACCTATCTTTATTCGGTTGATCCTATAAGAAGATACTTTGAAGAAAGCTGAAAACCATTGGCTTCCATAGTATGAAAACCAAAATGTCATTGAAGTTACCAGTTTTCAGCTTTCTTTAAAAAATTCTTAACACAGATGAAAGTCAAACAGGCTTGCAACAAATGCAGGGTGAGGAAACGATGACATAATTTTCAGTTTTGGTTGAATTATTCTTCTAATGAGCATTCTGTTCATCTGTTTGTCTACACATGCTTGAGATTTATATTCGTTTCCTAATGTTTAATAGAGTTATTAATTCCAAATATGAACTGAAACCACACTAATATGAAATGCAGAACTGCAGAATCACTATAACATAACTGGCTACATTCAGTCTGGAACTGATATATTTTTATTCCAGTGTTTGGATAAGAAAGTGTCTCATAATAGCTAACAATCAAATGGGATTAAAATGCTACTGACTATTCAGACATCTTTTTTTTTACTAAATGCAGTTTCCATTCAGCTAAATTTCCATCTTCTGTACTTTTCAATGGCATCTGTAAGGATACCTTTCAGTATTTTAATTAAGAACATTTTCTACTAAGAGATGCCACGGTGGCATAGTGGGTAGCACGTTCGCCTCACAGCAAGAAGGTCGCTGGTTTGAGCCTCGGCTGGGTCAGTTGGCATTTCTGTGTGGAGTTTGCATGTTCTCCCCGTGGTCACGTGGGTTTTCTCCGGGTGCTCCAGTTTCCCCCACAAGTCCAAAGGCATGTGGTATAGGTGAATTGGGTAGGCTAAATTGTACATAGTGTATAAAGGTTTATTGATGTTTGCCAGAGATGGGTTGCAGCTGGAAGGGCATCCACTGCGTAAAACATACTGTATGCTGGATAAGTTGGCGGTTCCTTCCATTGTTGCGACCCCAGATTAGTAAAGGAACTAAGCCGTAAAGAAAATGAATGAATGAATGAAAAAACAATAATGTATGTAGTTATTTCTTATTTTTTTATTAAAAAACTTGTGCAGAGACAATTATAAGAAGGTCTGTTGGGTAGATTTGAATTAATTCTTTGAGTTTTTAGCTTTGCTTGGTTTACATGAGAGTTCAACATTGGCTCAGCCCTTTAAAATCAAAATTGACATTTCTTTGCATTCCTGACCTAAAGAACTGGTATTATTATTTATCCAAAATTAAATATTCATTCATCATTTACTTTTTCCAAACCTGTTTGAATTTCTTTCTTTTGTTGATCGCAAAGATATAATATATATACACTGAAGAATGTTGGGGAAAAAAAACATATATTGACTTATTTTAGATCTTGTTTTGTTTGTACACTTGACAAAAGTATTGTCGTTGATCCCAGTTGATAATTTGGAAAAGTGACAGAAGGTAGATTTTTCCGATGAATCATCTGTTGAACTCAATCTCAATCATCACAAATACTTTAGAAGACCTATTAGGACCCACAAGATTCTCCCAGAAATCAGTCAAGTTTGGTGAAGAAAAAAATCATGGTTTGGGGTTACATTTACTACATTCAAGACATTTGTGCTGCCCATTACAAACCACAGGAGAGGGCAAATTCTTCAGCAGGTTAGCACTCCTTCTCATACTTCAGAAGAAGATCAAGGTGCTCCAGGATTGGCCAGCCCAGTCACCAGACATGAACATTATTGAGCATGTCTTGGGTAAGATGGAGGAGAGGGTATTGAAGATAAATTCATTTCAGATTACTTTCTTAACGAGTTATTTGAGTCATTGCAGAGATGTGTGGATGCAGTCGTCCAAGCTCATTGGAGTCATGCGCAATATTAATTATTTTTTCCACTGCACCATGATTTTATATTCTATACTGTACATTATTTCTGTTAAGTGACAAGACTTTTGTCTAAGCAAAGTCAGACCTTACTGTCCTAATTTAATAATTGAAAATCAAGGCATGATCATATTTTATTTTGGTAGAAAAAAAAAAGCGTAATCTAGAGGCCTTTGCCTTTCATTTAAGCCACTTCTGATACCAAATGATCAACTGGAAGTCAAGTTATTTGTTGATCCTATAAACCTGGATAGGCGACAAGACTTTTGTCAGGTAATGTATATTGTTTTGTGTTCAACAGAAGAAAGAAGTTCTTGAAAGTTTGTGTTGATAGAGCTATATATCCGGATATACTGCTATGCAACCATCAATGCATTTCACTTTAACCTTAATTTCTCCCCCAGATGTCCGATTAAACGACCTTGTTAAAAAAAACCATCTGGTCCAGAAGGAAGAGTAGCGAATGCATCAACGTGATGCACATCCCATTATTAAGGACGCGCTGGCTTAGCATGCGAATAATGAATTATTTTAAGTATCTCGCTGAGGTTTTTCTGTCTCTGTCCTCCTGTCTTTTCTTTGGCAGATGACGAAAGGATGGAGGAAGGAACAGGAAGAGAGTTTTTGCCTTGCGGTGCCTCGGAAAGAATGAATCTGAAGAAACACATGTTGGGTGATGAAGCAGGCGCCTTTTCCAGGTGACTTTTGAAGCTGATTTTAAACATTCTGTGACACAAACAGTGTGTAATGTGCAGCCAAATAATGTATTTAATATGTTTTTTTATTAGTTACAAGGTGTCCTGTTAGGGTTTTTGCACTGTTTTTTGCAGTTTTTTAACCCGTAAGTTTGCTGTTAGAGCATAACAAATACATCTGCATGCTTACTTCTTAAAACTTAATTGTCATAATTTCCGCTAAATAATTCTAGCCTTATCTCACGAGGAAACATAACAATTTTACATTTTGTCAATTTAGTGGCTAATTGATACGAATTCATACAAGTTCAGTTGTATTCAATTCAATTCAATTCACCTTTATTTGTATAGCGCTTTTACAATGTAGATTGTGTCAAAGCAGCTTCACATAGAAGGTTGTAGTAAATTGAAAATGTCAGTTTAGTTATTAATGTTTGATTTCAGTTCAGTTCAGTGTTGTTTAATATTCACTACTTAGAGTTCAAACACTGAAGAGTAATCCAGCGGTGCGCAGCTCTAGCTGCAGTCTAGGCGCCGGAGGTAGGAGAACTCGAGGCTTGTCTGTCCTTGGAGGGTCACAGGAATTTGTCTCTTTCTTGCTACTCCGCCGAGCAGCTGCTCAGGATACAGCGAGGTCCAGGATTATGGAGCCTTGGAATCATCTCGTCACGGGTCTTGGATCGCATCTGTGGCGCTGCATAGTCTTTGGGGGCCTGGGGATGAGTATCCCCAGTTGGAAAACAGAGAACAAAGAAAATAATTAGCGTAGCTGCAGTTCATAGTGTATATAAAGGGGATGCGTGGAGCACATTCATGCATCATACCGCTAAGTGATGTATTGAGTGTATGCTTTACTAAACAGATAGGTCTTTAATCTAGTTTTGAACTGTGAGAGTGTGTCTGAGCCTCGGACATTATCAGGAAGGCTATTCCAGAGTTTAGGAGCCATAAATGAGAAGGCTCGACCCCCTTTACTTGACTTTGCTATTCTGGGTACTACCAGAAGCCCTGAGTTTTGAGATCTTAAAGAGCTGGTTGGATTGTAGCGAGACAGAAGGTTGGTTAGATAAACAGGAGCTAGATTATTTAATGCTTTATAGGTAAGAAGCAATATTTTAAACTCAATACGAAACTTAACAGGCAGCCAGTGTAACGAGGATAAAATTGGGGTGATATGATCATATTTTCTAGACCTGGTAAGAACTCTGGCAGCTGCATTTTGTACTAGCTGAAGTTTGTTAATAGAGGATGCTGGGCAACCAGCGAGCAGAGCATTACAGTAATCCAGCCTAGAAGTCATAAAAGCATGAACTAGCTTTTCTGCATCTGAGATGGGTAGCATATTTCGTAGCTTAGCAATATTTCAACAAGTATAACAAGTATAACAGGTATAACAAGTACCATTTTTAAAAGGAGACGTGGAACCCAACCCAAACCCAACCATCATTGGCGAATGAGCAAATCGTACTAAATTGTACAAATGAGATCGTAGGATTTCATACAAAATAATCTCAAAATCAAAAAGTTACAAATTGTCGTGACATAGCGTTGATAATTCCCCTTCATGGGAATGAGTTAAGTTGTGTCAGTATTGTGTTGTTTTCATGTCCAAAAGATGCTGTTGAACAGATCTAATGTACTGAGGCATGCATTTGTTTCACCGTTCACAGACAATTTGTTGCAAGAGTATCTGAAGCACAAGCTGTAAAGCCTTTTGCCCATTTGAAAATTGTGTGATTTTGCTTCCATTAAAAAAGTGGCTCCCACTTTATATTAAGAGGCCTTAACTAATATGTACTTACACCAAAATTAATAATTCGTTACAATGTACTTATTGTGTAAATACATATTTTTATCTCACGATAAAAAAGAGTGTTTGCTGATATGCTCACGCACACACTATGACTACTTCAATATTGATAAGCCGTGGTGGGCATTCTCTCGCGCTGAATGATGTCGACCAATCGCAACAGACTGGGTCATTGGTCCAATCAGCGCAGTTTAGCATCGCGCTAAGGAGGGGTTTTGGAACAAATGATTCGCTGAACGATTCATAGAGGAGTCACTGGGATAATGAGGTAAAAATAAATGCATATTATAAGACAGTGAAAGTGTTTTTTGACCATGCATGCATATTAGCCTGCTGTTGGAGACCCCCAAAACTAAAATATTACCCTATATAATGTATAATAGGGGCTCTTTAAGTTAACTGTGTTAGGATAACATTAATGATATGTGTGGAACCCTGCCGTTTTCTTACAGTGTAGAACTAGCCAAAAACAAGAAGCAAAGAATAAAATTTTACTGAAATCTACTAGAAATCAACTTGTTTATACCCACATTTATGTGAAGGTCATAAATGGCCTCCCATTCAGTAGATTGACCGGCAACTCAAGACTTCACTATGTTTTCACAGGAATGAGATGAAGGTTTCTGTTGGAAAGATTTGAAGTGGTATCCACAGGCTCAGAACATGCTGTACCTGGAGAAGTGTCCTGTTAAAGGTTTGTTAACTGAGTTTGATGTTTTGTGACAGTGTCTGTTCTGTTCATTATGACACTCTCCTGAGATGGACAGCAGGAGTGAAAAACATCTCTCTTCACATACGTATGCGAGGTTGGCGTGCTCAGGTATTCACGAGTCATGGATTTCGTGGAATATTGTGGAATTTTAAAAGGTCCATAGCAGACATTGGAAGTTTAGTTTTCGTGGAATACCTTCCCTTTTATCAAAATGTATTTTTCTCTACTTCTTTATTACATGGTTTCATGTGTTTTTGATTATATCATCCTAAAATGACTGGTTTGTGGTGACTTTTCTAAAAATTTGCACCAATATTTGTTGACCAGTCTAACCTTAAAAAACTCACGTAATAAGCAACACGTACTCATTAGAATATGTGCCACATTTTGTGAAACTATTTATAGTATACAGTAAGTATAGTGTAGTTAGATTACTATTCCAGTATGTTAGTTATATATTAAAATAGTGGTTAAAAATAGCTCATATGTCCAGTATTGTGTTCATATTTATGATTGTTTATATTTATGATATCACTGTGGTCATGTGAGACACAACAATTCTTTCCGCTGTATGTCCACACATGAAGCGAACTTGACTGCACTTCATATGAAAGCGTGAAACTGTACTTTGCCGTATGTTTTCCTGTAGTTAAAGTGAAATGTTACAGGGCGGTATGACAACTTTGGTTCCTTTTCACACTAAGTTACTGATGCCTACGGGGGACATATTAATGAGCAATAAAGGATTATTTTTGCATGTTTCTTTGCGTTACACCAAGTAAATACCACAAAACACATTAAACGCATCAATGATTTGTCTTGCATACTCATCTCTGTATGGATGACTTTTCTGCCATGGTCAGTTTGCTCAGTAGCTCATCTTGTATGATGTTGTACGTGCCTTTGTAAACATTGTTGATTGGGTTTAGGGAAGGACTTGGGTCAGTCGATCACAAGGTGATCTGCGTACGACAATCCCGAACTTCTCATGGACTCGTACGAGAAGTTATGTATCAGAAAACACAGTCCAATAACGTATTTCAGATAAGCAAGAATTGCAGACAGCAGCCTCTAGTGGATTTGTCAGCACAAGCTGAAATGTCACTGGAGCAATGTATTTTCAGCATGATCACATGAGAAAACATAAGCATTTACGTTTTGCCAGTTTAGTGGCTTATTCGTACAAATTCGAGTTCAGTCGTATGAAAATGTACAATCTAAAAAAGGAGGCGTGGCACCCAACCCCACCCCTAAACCCAACCGTCATTGGTTGATGAGCAAATCGTACTAAATTGTACGAATTATATCATACGAATTCATATGAATTAGCCACTAAATCAAAAGTTACGAATTGCAGCATCGTAGCCCTTGGCACATATTCCCAATGGGTTGGTATTAAGTCATGAGTTGCTGAGTTGCATGGCCAAATGTATTACAAATGACCTTTCTAACTGAATTATGTTGTAGAAAAGCCATGACAAATTTATACACCTAATGTAGTTAGTTACAGCAGCACAACAGACACCACTTAAAAAGTCTTTTCAAGAGTTCACACTTAGATAATGCTTGACTATTTTAGCAAGTTTGGCATGCTGTCCCGGGAGAGAACCTTGAGCTCGGAGATAGATGAGCCCAAGGCTCCCGCCTGGTCAATAAGCATTATGAGGGATACGAGATCAGGTAGTTCTCGATAAACCCACGCAAACACAGGGAGAACAGGCAAACTCCGCACAGAGTGTGTCGATTGGCTCAGCTAACGTTGAACCGACGACCCCTTGCTGTGGGGCAACAGTTATAGCCACTGAGCCACCGTGTCGCCCGAACTAGAATTGAGGAGGAGGGAGAAGGGATGGATCGGGGGGGTTCCAAAACGAAGATGAGGAAGGAAGTTTAGGCTGGATTTTTATGTTAAATTTGGAATGATCCGATAGGCTAGTTAGTGATTAGTGATCGGGATCAGCTGCGGTCAATCCTATCACGTGCTCCTCTCGAAATTAGTTTGTTAAACTTCACAAGTTTATCTGTGTTTGTTCAAATTATGCAAATTTGGCAGCATGCATACATATGTCTGCCAATGCTAATTGTTTTTCTGTTTCTAGCTAGTTCATTTGATGTAATCGAATTTATTCTTTAGAGATTTTTCTCAAAATCGCTAGAGAAATGCATTGATAGACTTTTGTTTCTCTCACCCCTTATTTACACCTTCACACATCAACCGCACCAAAAGAGAAAACAGAATTCAACTCTGATTCTAAATGAAGTCTGCAATGGGTTTTTCTACAACATAATCTTTTAATATACATCATTTGCATTCAGTAAAACCAATTCAATGTAATTTTCCATGGTAAGCAACATGCGCTTTGGAAGTGAATGATGATTTCTTCCAATGATTCTTCCTGATGGTGACATAAAGACAGTCGGGTTGGCCAAATGTGTCAGCTCTTCCTGAGAGAGTCCGCCATAACTCAGTGAAGTACCAGGATCATCCCAAATGAAGGATGACGTTCTTAGTGAACACTTGAACAAAGACGCTTTAACATTGAGAGACTTTACCCTTCACTTTCAATTCAGCGTTTCTCTCGCTGTACGTTTGGATGGAGTACTGATGGAGGGCTGAATGAATCAGATTGGCCAGTAACATCAACAAACCATTTTCCCTTCACACCTCAGTGCTACTGGCCTCATAAATCCAGACTTTGAATTCTTGCGCACATGGCGTTTTTGCTTGCCAGTAGTCAGTATGACTATGAAGCGTCTGAAATGAGATCCCGCATTGAACAGTTTGAGAGTTTTTTTTTTTTTGCTCTGCCAAACTTTTTGTTTGATGGTCCATTCCCCTTGTGCTTCCCCCCTTTTTTTACCCTAGATGTCTTTGAAACAAGCATCATATGTTTTTCTTCGTAAGAGGGTGGTAATAGTGTTCGATGTGGTTTGCATGCGTACAAACAAATATATTTATTATGCAAATAGTAATAGAGTTATTTGTTAGATTAATATTTATAAAACATAAATTAATGACCACTTTATTAGGTACATCTCAATTGTAATGTTTTGGACACCCTTTTGCCTTCAGAACTGCCTTAATCCTTCATGGCATAGATTCAACAAGGGACTGGAAATATTTTTCAGAGATTTTTGTCCATATTGACATGACAGCATCATGCAGTTGCTGCAGTTCTGTCGGCTGCACATCCATGAAGCCAATTTCCCGTTCCACCACATCCCAAAGGTGCTCTATGGGACTGAGTTTTGGTGACTATGGAGGCCATTTGAGTACAGTGAACTCATTGTCACGTTCAAGAAACCAATCTGAGATGATTCGTGCTTTATGACATGACGCGTTATCCTGCCGGAAGTAGACATCAGAAGATGTACGCTGTGGCCATGCTGTTGGTACACTGATGGACATGGTCAGCAACAATATTCAGGTAGGCTGTGGCATTTACGAGATGCTCAGTTGGTACCAATGGACCCAAAGTGTGCCAAGAAAATATCCCCCGCACCATTACACCACCAGCAGCCTGAATCGTTGATACAAGGCAGGATGGATCCATGATTTCATGTTGTTGACGCCAAATTCTGACCCTACCATCCGAATGTCGGAGCAGAAATCAAGACTCATCAGACCAGGCAATGTGTTTCCAGTCTTCTATTGTCCAATTTTGGTGAGCCTGTGCGAATTTCAGCCTCCATTTCCTGTTCTTAGCTCACAGCAATGACACCTGGTGTGGTCTTCTGCTGCTGACCACTCCCTGGAAAACTCTACAGATGGTTGCGCATGAAAACCCCAGTAGATCAGCAGTTTCTGAAATACTCAGACCAGCCCGTCTGGCACCAACAACCATGCTACATTTAAAGTCACTTAAATCACCTTTCTTCCCCATTCTGATGCTCGGTTTGAACTACAGCAGATCATCTTGACCATGTCTACATGTCTAAATGCATTGAGTCGCTGCCATTTGATTGGCTTATGAGAAATGCGCGGCAACGTGTACCTAATAAAGTGGCCGGTTTATGTGTATACAATTATATATCTATGTGTATGTGTACTAAATTATTAACTTACATTAATGAAGGTTTATGTAATAAAAATGTATTGTTTCTAATGGTTAGGATTAGTTAAAAAGGATATAATAGCAAAAATGTAAAATAATAGTAATAAGTATGTCAGATTTGTATGTTAATATTAATTACAAGAACAATAATTTGTACAAGGCATTTGTAATAAAATGTTTGCAAAATCAATATTTAAATGTTTTTTAATTACATTAGTTCGTCAGTAGGTGATTGTGTACTGTTTTCCAGCATAATGTTTTTTCCTTAGCAGAAAGTTTAAATTAAATCAGATCCTGAAACATTTTCTACAAAAACTTTTTTACCGTTTATTTATTTATTTGATAAACAGCCTCAACTTTGCCCTTTATAGTTTATTTTGTGATAATGACGCCCAGACTGTGCATTAAGTCCATGCATTTCCATATCACTGGTATATTGCTTTAATCAAGAACAGGATTTGATCTGAGAAGGGCAAGGCAGTGCACACAGTTCATTCATCAGCGGTAATTACATTACAAGGCCAATCTTGCTTATGTAACCATCAGCGGTTTTTCCTTTTTCTTCTTGTCCAAAATGAGAAACATGCATGTATGCCTGCAGTTCTGTAGATGTGGAGTCATAAACATTGTCATTCAGCATTATGTGAAAGGAATTTGAACACAATATAGGCACCATTACAGCTTGCTCTTGAAGGGGGATAGAAAACAACAATATACTTATAATTTCTCGGCAGACATTAATCAGGTGCATCTCTATTAAATGTGTTTATGAATCAATCAATGATGAAAACAATATATAAGATTGCAATAAGGCTAATATTTTATTTGTCATATTAACAAACTAAAAACAACTTTCTTAAAGTGTTCAGTTCGTGTTATGGTCATGTTGTAATATATATGACATTTGACTTTAAAAAAAGATATGTAACTTTCTTGAATAGTTTATTTCATAGAAGTATGATGTCATAATGCTCATTTTTATTCATATAAAGGTCTGGAAACACCAAGCCAATGGTCGCAAGTAGGTATCACTGCAGCCCGGAGACCTCCTAATGGGGGGGATTACACTGCGAGTAGGCTGGGTTTAGGGTTTGTGTGAGTCATAGGTCTCAAACTCGATTCCTGGAGGGCCACAGCTCTGCACAGTTTTGCTCTAACCCTAGTTAAGGACACCTGATCTAACTAATCAACGTGTTCAAGACTATATAGCAGGTGTGTTGTAGCTAAACTGTGCAGAGCTTTGGCCCTGCAGGAATTGAGTTTGAGACCAATGGTGTAAGTATAGTAGACATTAATGAAACACAACAGGTCACTGTGAGGTTGGGTTTAGGGTTGGGCTAGGTGTACAGTAGATGTTAGTGAAATACAGCAGGTTACTGTGAGGTTGGGTTTAGGTTTAGTGTACAGTTGGTGTAGACCAGGGGTGTCCAAACTTTTTGCAAAGAGGGCCAAATTTGATGAAGTGAAGATGCCCGGGGGCCAATAGTTCCTTCTGACATTTTTTTCACCACAAATGTCACATGAAAATTCACATTATTATAAAACTGTTTTCATTGTCACAATTACCTTTATTTTTCAAATGGCAATATAACCAAATATAAGCCACTCATGCATGAACAACTCTAAACACACAATTATGCCTTTCTTTCATATCTGGAGAGTCAGATCAAATTGAACAAACTGTATAGAATACCTTACATTTCTATGAGTTTGATGTCTATCTTTGCCTCATGAACATTTTAAACATGAGTTATAAGTAGGGCCACACGGAATCTGCGCGCGCAGAATTCCGCAGATTTCCATAGATTTTTAGCCCATCATTGATTCTGTTTATTTACTTAGGTAAATGTGCGTACAATTATATTTATTCAGTTTTCAAATTAATTTCAGTAAAAATATAGATTAATATGAAAATATTCATATGATTTATTTACAATACAGTTTTTAAAGTAATATTTTCTGTCTTTTATAAGAGTTTTTATACGAGAAACTTGCTTTGTTTACCAAATAAAGTGGAACATTATTGGATTTGCATTGTAAACATTAAATAAAAGTTAAAAAGGTATTACTTTCATTTCATATATTAAATATTTAGTTATGATACTCCTAAAATGATTCAGCATAAATCTGCAGATTTTTAACAAAATACTCCGCAGAAATAGCAAAAAATGTCCACAGATTCCGTGTGGCCCTAGTTATAAGTAATGCAAAGTGCTCTGTTATCATTAAAGTTTAATAAAAGTGAATTTTGCTCGTCTTCTACAAGATCTTTCAGGAAGCCAAAGTTTGCATAACATCTACAGGAAGATTATAACTTAGAAATCCCACAACTGGGAAAATCACTTGCCACCACAAGAAATAATCACCTATAAAACCAATATAAACTATGAACTATATCTACAGTTATTTAAGAGTTTAATGAATTGTGTTTGCTTTAGTGCATTGCATTAGTTTGCTTTAGGCTTTACTGTTACATAACTCTTCATTTGCACACCAATATTGTCCTGTGGGAAACTGTCCATGACCTCTTTCAAAGCTGGGAAGTGCGCAGTGCAGGGCTCTGTTAGGGACAAGTGTATGGCGGCAAATCAATGCCAAAATTAATTGAGGGCAGCGGTGATGTTTACGCGCGAGGAGAAAGTGAATCGCGAGCAGATTACAGGCCTAAGCTCGAGGAAACTACAGCTCGCGCACGCGCTGAACTGATCCACCGCGAGGAAACGGGCCTCGTGCGCGCACATCATCATCTGTGCGCACGATGTATGCTGATGCTCTCGCGAGCGAGGAAATGCCTGCACTGCATGCGCGCGCGATCAGTTCTCTCCGCTCGCTCGCTGACTCTTCTCTTTGGTTTACTTGTTATCTCTAACGCGGTTACTCTCCCTTGGTTTATTTATTCTAACAGAGCTAGCGAGCCATAAATAACACATTATGAGATGAAATCTGCGGGCCGTATGAAATCTGACTGCGGGCCGGACTTTGGACATGCCTGGTGTAGACGTTAGTAAAATACAACAGGTTACTGTGAGGTTGGGTTTAGAGTTGGGATAGGTGTAGGTGTAGACGTTAGTAAAACACAACAGGTTACTGTGAGGTTGGGTTTAGGTTTAGTGTACAGTTGGTGTAGACGTTAGTAAAATACAACAGGTTACTGTGAGGTTGGGTTTAGAGTTGGGATAGGTGTAGGTGTAGACGTTAGTAAAACACAACAGGTTACTGTGAGGTTGGGTTTAGAGTTGGGATAGGTGTAGGTGTAGACGTTAGTAAAACACAACAGGTTACTGTGAGGTTGGGTTTAGGTTTGGGGTAGGTGTAGACAATAGTAAAACACAACAGGTTACTGTAAGGTTGGGTTTAGGGTACAGTAGGTGTAGATGTTAATAAAACACAACAGGTTACTCTGAGGTTGGGTTTAGGTCAGGGTTGGTGTAGACGTTAATAAAACACTACAGGTTACTGTGAGGTTGAGTTTAGGTTTGGGGTATAGTAGGTGTAGACGTTAATGAAACACAACAGGTGACTGTGAGGTTGAGTTAAGGTTTGGGGTAAGAGTAGACATTAATGAAACACAACAGGTTACTGTGAGGTTGGGTTTAGGGTACAATAGGTGTAGCCGTTTGTAAAACACAACAGGTTACTGTGAGGTTGGGTTTAGGGTTGGGGTACAGTAGGTGTAGATGTTAATAAAACACAACAGGTTACTGTGAGGTTGGGTTTAGGGTTGGGGTACAGTAGGTGTAGATGTTAATAAAACACAACAGGTTACTGTAAGGTTGGGTTTAGGGTTGGAGTAAGTGTAGACAATAGTAAAACACAACAGGTTACTCTGAGGTTGGGTTTAGGGTAGGTGTAGGTGTAGACGTTAGAAAACACAACATATTATTGTGTAGTTGGGCTAGGTGTAGACGTTAATGAAACACAACAGGTTACTGTGAGGTTGGGTTTAGGGTACAGTAGGTGTAGCTGTTAATAAAACACAACAGGTTACTGTGAGGTTGGGTTTAGGATTGGAGTAGGTGTAGGTGTAGACGTTAGTAAAGCACAACAGGTTAGTGTGAGGTTGAGTTTAGGATTGGGGTAGGTGTAGGTGTAGACGTTAATAAAACACAACAGGTTACTGTGAGGTTGAGTTTAGGATTGGGGTAGGTGTAGGTGTAGACGTTAGTAAAACACAACAGGTTAATGTGAGGTTGGGTTTAGGGTTAGAATACAGTAGGTGTAGATGTTAATAAAACACAACAGGTTACTGTAAGGTTGGGTTTAGGGTACAGTAGGTGTAGCCGTTTGTAAAACTCAACAGGTTACTGTGAGGTTGGGTTTAGGTTTGGGGTAGGTGTAGGTGTAGATGTTAGTAAAACACAACAGATTACTGTGAGGTTGGGTTTAGGGTTAGGCTAGTTATAGGCCTTCATAAAACACTAGGTTGGTGTGTCACATACAGGACATTAAATAAATACTGTAACAAGTTCAGGAGGATTGTACAGCCCACTTGGAGCACAAATTTCACCCATTTCAAGCTGGCTTTGACCTCCATTTCTACTGTTTTTGAAGATAGACCATTGAGCTTTGTTGGTCCGTTGGCCAGCATCTGTCTGGCTAGTTGGTTTGGTGTGTTTCACATGTTGTCTTTTGTCGGGTTAACCTTGGAGCTCGTTGGCCTGGTTCAGCATGTACAATTGGCGTTGGCCATCGGCTGAAGAGAGTGCCCTGATTGGTTATTCAACATTGATTCAGAGCATGAGTGTGATGTAGTGAAG
This sequence comes from Danio albolineatus, assembly GCA_903798035.1. Lineage (NCBI taxonomy): Eukaryota > Metazoa > Chordata > Actinopteri > Cypriniformes > Danionidae > Danio > Danio albolineatus. Next base: position 92,720 of record CAIGQQ010027882.1, read on the forward strand.
TGACGCAGCAAGTAAATTAATTCAAGTTAAGAAGCAACACAAAGAGGCTCTTTGCTGCATTTCTCAAAAATTTGCAAATAATATGGATTATAGTATCAGACATATTTGCTGGAACTAATCTATAAACTATTACTGTCATAATGGTACTGAACGCTGCTTTTTTACGCTTTGCATGAGTGCGTCAGAAGTTTCAGTTTTCTATTCTGAATGACAAAACCAATACTGCCCTCCATGGGTGCAGAAAGACATGTCCTTTGTTGGCTTTTGTCCATGTGGTGTGTTCATGTGCAGCTTTTTGGTCCAGATGGAACCAGATGTGAGCCGACCGGAGGCGACAACAAAGTTGGTTTTCATTGGCACTAGTTGTTTGCGGTTAACTTGGTGTGTCTTGGCCTTAAGTTTAGGATAAAAAAATTTATAGTAGCAGGGTTAATTGTGTTTAGTTTTAGTAAAGCTCAATTGAAATAAGGATTGTGACTTATGGTTTCCCAGTATTGGGTTGGGGCTGGAAGGGAATCTGCTGTGTAAAACATATGCCAGAATACTTGGCGGTTAATTTCACTGTGGCGACCTCTGAAATAGACACTAAGCCGAAGGAAAATGAATGAATGTTGATTTATGGTATTGTTTTTTAGAACAATCTAACATTAACAAATTGTATATGCACACTTTTTGCTTTTATTTTTGGTTTCATTTCGAATAACGTGAAATCAAAAACATTGTCATTCACCATTATAAAGCCCTGATTGTGAACACAGGACATCATGTTCTTGTTGGGGAGCGAACTCAAGTCTCCTTGTTCCTCAGGCAGAAACTAAACCGCGATGACAGAGAATCTACGCTTGTGTCTTTGTTCTTTCTTTGGTTACAGTCGTCTGTTCTTTTCCCAACTGACAGACCTTTAATTGGATCTGCAGACAGCCATCTTAAGTCTGCAATTGGACCGTATCGTCTCTCGATTAATGCGCAATTGAACTGGATCAGAGTAGTGCAATTTGGCAAATCTGTTTTCTTTATTAGGGATCGCATGGAAACAAACAACCTGGCGTATTTCAAATCGCAAGCATATGTGGAGAAACCCTAACCAGGCCCAAGGCCTTTCTGCACCTCCACCAGTGCCAAATTGGTAACTCCTAAGCATAAATCCACAATTTGTGCCAAAAGTCAAGATTACAAATCGCTCAAAGGACACATTGCCTGATGGTATGACAGCCAGATTGGCGGGCACAAAGATGGCCCGCGAATGCAGAGCTCATCAGGTGGAGAGATATTCGAAGGATTCATTTCCCTCTTCTTTTGTCTGTTTAAACAATTAAGGCCTGGACATGACAGAGAATTGGACGGGCGTCCCCTTCGAGGTCCCTGGTGTAAGATCCCGCTCCAGCCGTGATTAAGTGATGTCTTTTGGAGCCTGTACCGGTTTAGTTATTTCTTTTGTTTTGGGCTCCAAGGAAAATCTCCACCAGAGCAGATGCTGGGGTAGGCAGGAGTGAAAGGGAGATGAAGGAGAGCGAGAGAGAGGTGACACATTTTCTCCGGCAGACCTCGGAGGGCTCATCACAGACTGCTGATCTTCCAACTGCTGCAGAATATTTTAGTGTTTTTCCTTCTTATTGTGACCTAAGAAACTTCTAGCGTTGCAGTTCAGTCCATCTCGAGTCCAATAATCATGTCAGATATTATCTACGGCTACTACTTCCAGAGTTGTTGAACTTTATAGATCAGAAGAGACAAAATGATTCAGCAGTAAAAAGCCAAGAGATGCAAATCATTTTTCTGTATTGGTCAATCTACATTATACTGGAAAAAATGGGTTACATGGAGCAAGGTATAGGTTCAACTTTAAGGTATATAAACAGTAATGAAAGCTACAGTAGATATACTTTCAAGGGATGATTAAGCATGCATTATTGAATACTTTATTCATGTAATTATGATTACCGTCAGCCATTCTGAATGGTCAAAATTCAGTCTCGTCCATTTTTTTGTTTCTCTTGATCAAGAAATATTATGTATAATAGTAGGGAAGAAATCACAACTTTGGTTTAATGCTGACAAAAATTTAAAAAAAAAAAATTAAAAAAATGATAATAGCTACCCACCCAAAGCAATCCATGTGACTTCAGTAGTTCAACTGTAACCAAAGCTCCAAAAAACACTTTTGTGTGCCAAAAATCATTACTTTTTTACCTTGCATTTACTACAGGCAAAACAATGCTTGTATGTTGCATTACTGACTCTATGGGCAGTACGTTATGCTGATGTGAGAGAAGATATATGTGAACAGTGGCATATTTAAAGTTTTTCTTTTGGCACACAAAAGTAATTAATTTGCTTTGTCTTGTTTTGTGAAATTGCAGTACTTACAGTTGAAGGTATTTTCCCTCCTGTGAATTCTTTTATTTATTTATTTTTTTTAAATATTCCCCAAGGCCAACATGGTGGCTCAGTGGTTAGCACTATCACCTCACAGCAAGAAGTTCACTGGTTCGAGTCCTGGCTGGGCCAGATGGCATTTCTGTATGGAGTTTGCATGTTCTCCCCGTGTTGGCTTGGGTTTCCTCAGGGTGCTTTGGTGTGTTGGCGTGGGTTTCCCTCACAGTCTAAAGACATGTGCTATAGGTGAACTTAAAAAACAAAAACAAATTTCTCTGTAGTTATGAGTGTGATTATGAATCAGTGTGTATGGGTGTTTCCCGGTATTGGGTTGTGGCTGGAAGGGCATCCGTTGCATAAAACATATGCTGGAATAGATGGCGGTTCATTCCACTGTGGCGACCTCTGAAATAGAGACTAAGCCTAAGGAAAATCAACGAATTTCCCAAGTGATGGCCAGGGCACACCAAACCGATGGTTGGCTATGGGCTTCGTTGGTCCATCGGTCAGCATTGGTCCAGCTAGTTTATTCGGAGTGTTTCACACGTCGAGTTAATGTCGAATCATGTTGGCCCGATTCAGCATGTTAAAAAAATGGTGTGCTGAAGAGAGCACTCTTGAGTCAGTCAGCTTTCGAATGTTTGGTGTGTTCATGGGCAGATTTTTGGTCCAGACAAAACCATATGTGACCCAATGCGAGTCGACAACACAGTTGTGTTTTTTTTCGGCCCTAGTACTTCGGTGCTGGCTTAAGGTTGTTTTATACTTAGGTGTCAAGCACACGCGTATGGTCCAGCACAGCCTTCGCGCAGTCCCATACTTCTTGCCGGGCTTGCGCACCTCTCAAAAAATTTAGCTACACAACGCAACGACGCATAGCGCAAGCTTTGTGATTGCTTGGCTTGGTAGCTGTGACGAGTGTGAGCGGTATTGAGAGCCACAAGCCCAATGGAGCGAGTGTTTACAAGTGTCGAGTCCCTGGAGCTCCAGATGGAAACTTTGTTTTGTGTTTACCTTATGATTAAAGTTGTTGCACGTCTGCCGGTTCCAGTCTCTGAATGAGAGAGTTTTAGTTACTTGTACATTACGGTAGTGTTCAGAAAAAAACAAAACACAGGCGAAGAAACTCAACACTGAGGAACATAAAAACCTACTGCCAGCTAGTGTTTCGACTGTGTCATTGCAGAGCAACACAAACAGCACGCAGAAGTATAAATGCACAACTAAGCTGAAGACACGTGCCATGAGTCACACCGATTACTCGATGCAGAAGTATAAATTAGCCTTTATTGTGTACACTGTCGCCTCAGAGCAAGAAGGTTGCTGGTTTGAGTCCCAGCTGGGCCAGTTGGCATTTCTGTGTGGAGTTTGCATGTTCTCCTCATGTACGTGTCCGGATGCTCCAGTTTCCCCCACAGTCCAAAGACATGCGGTATACTGTAGGTGAATTGGGTTAACCAAATTGGCCGTAGTGTATGAGTGTGTGTGTGAATGCGAGAGTGTATTGGTGTTTCCCAGTACTGGGTTGCTGCTGGAAGGGCATCTGCTGCGTAAAACATTTGCTGGAATAGTTGGCGGTTCATTCCACTATGGTGACCCCTGTTAAAACTGTTATGCTTAAAAATGTGGTGGAAAGATTTCTCCATTAAACAGCACTTGGTAAATATTTCAAAAAGACAATGATTTTGACTTCAACTGTATATGAAATAACCATTTTATAAGTGAATATATAAAACAATTCTAAAAACTGTATAACAGGTAAGGAAGTTTATCCACTGCACACTCCTTGTCTGTTCCAAATTCACTGTTATTGTACTTATTGTTGTACTTTATAACAACCAATGCTCACTTTTGGTATAGCTGTATAATACGTTCTGTTACATCAGCCTACAACCTCTTGCATGACGTCGGCAGCACCATAGAACATGTTGTGTTACTTCGCTTGGCGTAACCATCAAAACTGCATTTGCATTTTGGATTTGAACGATACAACTCCAACGTTCTTCACTATTTCAGAACTAACTCCCACCTCTTTGTGTAATGTACCCCGCCGCTCTTCTCCATCATCCTCTCATTCTCTCTGGCTCCTGAGGTCTTGTGAAGGATTGCTGTCCACTTTTGGCCTTCAGACCAGGCCAGGGAACAGGTGGTGAAGCCATCTCCAACAGCTTTTCTTTCACTTTAGCTCTCTACGTACTGGAAAAGGAGCCATGTGGCGTGCAGAGCTTTGCTAAAGGTGAAGGCAGGGCTGGGTCAGCACGGGCACTGGATGGAGAAAGTCTTTCAGGAAATTCCTGCGCAGAACAAAACGTTTGACACAAAGCCTGGTCTTAAAACCGATTGCTACATTTCTCTCCCTTTCGCTCGCACACACTATTTCTATTCCAGCATTCTCTGTGCCATGTGTTAGATTTTCATTGTTTTTTTACTCGCAAAGAAACTCAATGCCCTTTTTTTATCGTATCATTGCAAACAGAACTGACCTTTTTACAGGAACGAACTTTGCTGTTACTGGAGGCCTTCTTGCTGAACGATTTGAACACACATGATGGTAATTGACAGCGTATGTTCTTGTCAAAGTGCAAGATGGAAACTATTCCTTCTCTCGAATGTAATTTCAAATCACAGGTGTCCAAATACATGCGAATCTGTGAAGCTTTTCTTCATTCCAAACGGCGAGGTCAAGCGAATAAAGAGGAGTGATGACCGATGCAGTCGCTCTGAAATGATTCCCCCAGAGTATAGTGGAAATAGCATTGGAAATATTTGAAAAATCTTGCTCACCAGTGTTATTGCTAAACATTCCAAGTGGCAAATCAACATATCCAACATATGTAACCTTGAACTACAAAATATCTTTACCAATAGCCAAAAATACATTGTATGGGTCAAAACTATCGATCACGATCATGATCATGTTTCATTATTATTTCTTTTAATATTTCCTGCCATAAATTCTGTTTTTGATTAGTAATTTGCATTGTTGACAGCTTCATTTGGACCTATTTTAAGGCTTTCTCAGTATTTTAAAACCTTCAGATTCCAGATTTTCAAATAGTTCTATCTTGGCCAAACATTGTCCTTAGTATACATCACTGAAAAGCTTATACACAGCTTCTGTTTCCTTTGCACTGTTACCAGTTTGCCAAGTGGTTCGCTGCATACGTAAGCGAACTTGAGACGTAGAGAGGAGTTGGCCGTGATGACGGTTCCAGAAAGCAGGTAAAACAAAAACAAGAGACAAAAAAAAACAACAACCCAGGCTCATTCTGAAAACATAACGTATTGCTGTATACATGGAGAGCACCAAATAGGTTCCAGGGGCTATGTTTTATGCCGTTTTTGTGTTCTGGAATCCACCAGAGACTGCTGTGTGTGCTTTTTCAAATCTCATATTTCTTTTGCGAGTACCATTCGCGCCTGTTGTTCTCGTGTAAATCCACCAGAGGCAGCTGTCGACTAACTAACTGACTGACCGATCGACTGACCCACCCTCCTCCTTCCCTAAACCCAACCAATAGTGTTTTTTAAAATCACCGATTGACTCATCCACCCCTTCCCTCATCCCAACCAACAGTTTTCAAAAGCAATCCAGAAAAAGAAAAGCCCTCGCCTGATTTTTACCACATTTTCAGATTTTCACCCCATTCTCACCCTGTTATTTACTTGTTTATTTTATTCTTCTGTTTTTGTCTTACCGGCTTTCTGAAACCATTCTTTGCTGGACTCGAACCCCATCATCGTGGTCAGCTCCGCTCTGTGTCTCAAGGCCGCTGACGTACATGGCGAGCTAACTCGAGTAACAGTGGGAAAGCCGTCCATATGGAGGTGAGCGGTCAGCTGGTAAGCGTGAAAAGGATCGGCATCATACGGTTCTGTAGGATTCGTTTTAAAGAGGCAAAGCAACCATACGTACTTCTGGCTAGATAATTTGCAAAATATAGGGCTACGTTTTCAAAATGAGCCTATGTTGAAAAAAAAAAAAAAACATACCTCCTGAGACATTTTACGCTCTCCAGAAATGTTAACAGGGGTATGTATCCATAATGAGCCTGGGTTGCAACTGTCAGTTAAACAAATGTACTTAAGTTGTATTTTTAAAGACTGCATCTTCATTATATATGTGTTTTGGTCTATTCCACTGAATCCCCCCCTCTCTCTCGAACCCCATCATCGTGGTCAGCTCCGCTCTGTGTCTCAAGGCCGCTGACGTACATGGCGAGCTAACTCGAGTAACAGTGGGAAAGCCGTCCATATGGAGGTGAGCGGTCAGCTGGTAAGCGTGAAAAGGATCGGCATCATACGGTTCTGTAGGATTTGTTTTAAAGACGCAATGCAGCCATACGTACTTCTGGCTAGATAATTCATTAACTGATAAAAATTGATAACGTTCAGATAGATAAAACCTCAACTAAGCCAATGAAGTTACAGTAATACCAACATAATTTTTAGGCCTATCAAGGAGAGAGTTGTGATCGATCAACGTTTTTTCAACTGGACTGAAGCAGTTTCACTAGAGCTCCAACTGTGTTAAGCTGCTTTAACACAATCTACATTGTAAATCTGCTAAACAAATAATAAGATAAATTATAATTTAAGCAATCTGTTAAACGATCAATTAACATCTGAAGTTGGCTCAAGGATTGTAAAAATGCTTGTAAAAATTATATTGTCGTTCATCATGATACAATGATTTTTTGTACTTGACGTGCTTGATATTTCTTTTCATTCCTTGTACATTGATCATACAATAAGTGTTTTCTGCTTACTACACTAAAGTTTCTTTGACTTCTTATTTAAATATGCATTATAAATGTATTAAACATTATATACTTAAATATAACAAATATACATTTATTTAAAGTAGGTAAACTGCATGATTATTTAAGGGGTATTAGGTATTTTAACAAAAAATCTTTACATTTTTGAAATTTTTTAAAGTTTTTTCAAGAGATTTCTAAAATAGAAATAGACATCTAAAATAGAATATATATGTGTCATTTTTAATATACATTATTTGGAGGATTTTTCAGAATCAGTCCACATAGGTCACATACAGTAAACCAGTGTTTCTCAACTGGTGGGTCGTGACCCAGAAGTGGGTCGCAAGAACATTTTCAGTGTGTCGCGGAGTGTGTGGTCAAAAAAACAACAAAAGTTTAATTTTTAACTTGTTTTGCGTATACCGGACTTTTATTTTGAAATGCGCGCACAACAACCGATCCCTTTAGAATCGACATGGAAAGCGTCACGTTGCCGAGCAACATAGAGAGTCAGCTCGTGGAGCTGTCATGTGATAAGACGCTGAAACAGAAATTTAGTGAAGTGCGATCAAACCCATCCCATTCAGAACTACGTATTTGTATGAAAGTGGCTTCTCTTCCTTGGTGCAGCTTGAGTCCAAGCAAAGGAACAGGTTGTACATAGAGCACAATCTTCGGGTAGCACTGTCTACCATCACCCCTGACTTTGAAACTCTTATCACATCAGTAAAGCACATCCTCAGTTATCTCATTATCTTCCCAAATTACTGTTGAGTGAAACAGATGTTTATAATTGCTGTCATATTAGATGTAAAAATGGTTTTGGATGTTTTATTCATTTTACAATGTGCTGGTTTGTTCTGTTCAACAGGATCAGTGTTAATGTTTTATTAACAGTTCAGTTTTGTTTATGGTAACTATCTTTCCTTACCCTAACCACTGTTTACAGTGTTTGTCGTTTTTACTTTGTAATATTTCTATAATTTGATACATTTTGTTAAATGTCAGCAACAAAATATTGTTTATTTTTAAGTCTTGCTGATTTTCTCATGATTTCTTTCACTACTTGTGTATGTTAACAAACAAATACAAATTAATTATAATTCCTAAAATTATATTACAGTTCCTAAAAATTTGGGTCGCGGCTTGATGACCATGTAAAAATGTGGGTCATGTGGCCAAACCAGTTGAGAACCAATGCAGTAAACAATACTAAGCGACGACTGTGAGTGAATGTGCTGCTTATGAAGTGTGTGTAATCAGTCTTTGACAGTCCTCCGGTGGTGTGTGTGCAATCAGTCGTGATATGGAGCAGTAGTGTGTGTGTGCTGCATGACTGGAATTGTAGTCCTTTAACAAGCAGATCTGTAGTTGAACAAAATGAAAGCATGTAGCATGAAAAGTGTGTGTATTTCAACCATCTCTGGCTGTAGATCGCTGGTGATTGTGACAAGTTGGGGCCTGGGATGCACAAAGTGCAATTGTGCTACATATCGGTGCTCTGCTGACAAGGTTATTGGAGCTGACCTCGTGTTCGTTCATTCACTCCTTTTCCTTCGGCTTAGTCCCTGATTTATAAGGGGTTGCCACATTGGAATGAACCGCCAACTATTCCAGCATATGTTTTACGCAGCGGATACCCTTCCAGTTGCAACCTAGTAATAGGAAAACACCCACACACTCAGTCTCACACACACTCATACACTACGGCCAATTTAGTTTACTCAATTCACCTATAGCGCATGTCTTTTGACTGTGGGCAAAACAGGAAGCACCAAGAGGAAACCCACATGAACACGGGGAGAACATGCAAACTCCACACTCAAACTAGTGATCTTCTTGCTGTGCGGCGACAGTGCTAACCACTTAGCCACCGTGCCACCAACCTCATATTTTGTATATTTAAAAATAATAGTTCGAATAGATATGATATTAAATACTGTTTTCATAGAATAAAGACTTTTATTTTGATTATAGGATTATTATAACTAAACTGAACTGCATTTTATGTTGAATTAAGGGACTTAAAATTTGTTTGCATATTGTACCTTGCTTATAAATGTTTTCTCTTACTCTTTTTACCTTTTATGATATCTTTAAAACGGTATAATATTGGTTGAAAGTAAATTTACAGAGTAAAAGATTTTTAGAAACACCTAAACATTCAAGAAAAGGATTTTTACTCATTTTACTTTTTATCCATTAGGACAAGCTTTCAGGCCTTGAGAAATCATTTCAATAGCAACATGGTAGGAAAAACTGCAAAGACAGCTCTTGACCTACATGTCAGCTCAAGGAGTTTAATTTGGGAGCGTCTTCTAATGTCTGGTGAAAAGATGGTCAGAAGCCATTTTTGTTTAGTTTGGAAATCAGGTCACCAATTGATCTCTCTGGACGCAATTGTCTTTTGTTAGCTGACAAGCTAAATGCATTTTTGTATTTTGAAACTGGTATGGCCTTTTTGAATAAATTTTCAAGGGCAAAATAAGAATAAGTCAACTTTCTACTCAGTGATGTTGTCGTTTTATAAAATCGTCTGTCACACGTATGCAAAGAATAGACAAAACACTATTTTTCTCATGTTAGGCCTGAAAAGCTACACATCCATGTGCGTACAGGGGTGTATAGCACTCTCATACAAAGTTGCGCTCATCTCTCGTCAGCAGTTCCTTCAGCATTCTTGTTAGCTTACTCATACTACCATGCTAAAACTTCATACCATGATAATTAGCCTCATACTACCATGATAATAATGTTGAATGCTTCAGCTCATCCATGCACATGATTTCTGCATGTGTTTCATAGGATGTAATGAAGACCACAACTCCCATGATTCCACACTTACCGAACTACACCTTTTGTTTGTTTTCAAAACACACCCTCTAGTGGCGAAAATTACACACTGTGCCTATCATGAGCAATAGTTTGTTCAAGTGATTCATTCAAATGGTTGATTCAGTTAGAAACAAAGCAAGTGACCGTCTTTATGAATGAATTATTGACTCATTAATTGGATAAAAACAAACACACACACACAAACACTACAGTGTTGCTTTGAGACACACAAATGCTTTGCTCCATCTTTGTTTGGAACTTTTTCTTTGGTGAAACAGAAAAAAGCATACAATAACTCACTTAATTTTAAACATTTGTTTGTACAACTGGGGTATAAAATCAATAACACATTCATGATTGTAATTATTGATTGATTGATTGATTGATATTAAGGAAAGGTGCACTCATCTGCTTACAGTATGTGATATTAACTCTTATAAATATAAAAATAACACCATGAATATATTCTTAGGAGTTGTAACATGATTTAGAGGCTCATTCTAACTGCTTCAGTAAATGCCTTTGGACTCTTAAACTGACAAATGAGTCCTCGCATTGTTCCTGAAGAGCCAGTCTGTTCACCAGCCGGTGACCCCCCCACTTGTGGCTTCTCCACGATGGGCGTCCAGCGTTCTCAAGCCTCCGGTGCCTAGACTGCAGCTCTGCACAAAACCTTTGGCCATAGGAGAAATGGTCGTGCCCAACTGAGCCTGGATTCTGTCGAGTTTTTTTCATCCTTCACTTTTGGCAGTTGGTGCAACGCAGGGACCGACAACAGAGGTGCGGATCCAAATGCAGGTTTAATGGAAATTTCAGGAAAACAATGGTCAACAGGTGCAAACAGATGTATAGAGACAGTCTAGAATCGTAGTCAAAAACAGGCAAGAAGTCAGAAGGCTGGCGGCAGGCAAGGATGAACAGATAGCAAGGCAAAGGTACAAACACAAGAAAACAAGACCAAGGAAACGTGTTGTAATGTCACATGAAGTAAACAAGACTCAGCCACAGTGAGTGTTTCTGTACAGTTTAAATAGTCTGTGAATCAGTGGTGAGTGGCTAAGCTGTGAGTCTCTAATCAGTGGTGACTTGAAGCAGGTGAGTGTGTGTGTTGCATGACTGAGGATGTAGTTCATAAACATGGTGGATTTGTAGTTCTTGTGTAAATTGTATGTGTACCAGCGATCTCTGGATGTTAGATCGCTGGTGATCGTGACAGTTGGTAAAGTTTTTTCCTCGCCGCTGTCGCCACTGGCTTGCATGGTGTGAGACATGTAGAGCTGCGCGTCGATGGATTAATCTTCAGTGTTTGAACTCTCAAAAGTGATTATTAAACCACACTGAACTGAACTAAACTGAACTTCAACATTGAAAACTGGACTGACACTGTTTCAATGTACTATAATCCATGTGAAGCTGCTTTGACACAATCTGCATAGTAAAAGCACTATACAAATAAAGATTAATTGAATTGAATCTTAAAGGAATAGTTCACCCAAATGAAAATTACTTACCCTCAAGCCATCCTTGTTGTGTATGGTTTTTTCTTTCTGTCAGACGCAGAGTAGTTTTTAATATTATCCTTGCTCTTCTATTTTGTATAACAATGTTGGAGGGTAACTTTTATGCAGTCATAGGAGTTTATAATAAAAAAATATATATTTATGTTACAAAACACATCAATGTCTTTATAAGACACACTTCAACCCCCTGACTACATATAAGTTGGTTTAACAATGGATTTGTGTGCTTTTTTTTGGAGGCTTCAAAATAAAAGCCACTCTCCAACACTATTAAACAGAATGGAAGAGCCAGGATAAAAATGTAAAACTACTCCAACTGTGTTCGTCTAATGCCGAGTTCAGACTGCATGATTTTAGCCCCGATTTTGACTCGTCGACAAATGCCTGAAATCACAGGCAAATCAGATGCTCGTTCACGCGAGTAATAATCACACAATAGTTCAAGACGTGAACTGAGAGAATCGCAGATGAGTCGCCAATGCCCGTGAGATATTTGGCGTGATTCAAATCATGCTGTGTGAAATGTGTTTTGACTGAAGTTAAAAGCGCTCATTTTCAGTTTATTTGGACTCAGTAAATGGAGGGAAAATTTGTGTAAATTTGGCAGGAGCCCCTGTGAGCAATATCACAACCCAACCCAGTCAAAAAATAAAAAAGTTGAGGAGAAACTGCTAATTCCTTTCAAAGCCAGGTGAGCAATTATGTACATTTTCTACCCCATTAACAGCTTCTCTCTCGTTATGTAGTTTCAAGAGTTCACACTTAGATATGCTCAACTATGATAGCAGGTTTGGCATGCTGTCCCGGGAGAGAACCCTGAGCTCCGGAAATAGATGAGCCCAAGGTTCCAGCCTGGTCAATGAGCGTTAGGAGGGATACAAGATCAGGTGTTTCTCGAGTGCCCCCCGCTTGTACTATGACTAATGTGAGGTTTTGTTTGTTTCAGTATGAAAAGTTAAGCGCTTGTGACTGTTGCATGTTTTTTAGACTGTGAGAGGAAACCGGAGGACCCAGGTAAGACTCACGCAAACACGGGGAGAGCATGCAAAACTCTATGCAGGGAGTGCCGGCTGACTCAATTAGACTTAAGCCTGTGGCACTCTTGCTTCGAGGCAGCGGCACTAGCCGCTGAACCACCGTGTTGCTCGATAATGTGAAGAGATAGAAGTGAAGGATAGAGGGTGTTTTTTTTTTTTTTCCAAAAACGAAGATATGGAATGAAGTTTAGCCCTGATATTTAAGGTAGTTTTGGAATGGTCTGATAGGCTAGCTAATGATTAGCGATGGGGATCAGCTGAAGTTAATCATATCACGTGCTCCTCTCGAAATTAGTTTGTGAAACTGCACTGATAACAAAAGATTTACTATTGGACAGAGTTGTCGGCGATTCTTCCTATTTTGAAGTTTTCCCTTAATAGAAAAACATTATATACACAGAGGATGGCTTGAAGGTGAGTACATTTTGAGCCAATTTTACACTCAAAAGATGTTTTCTTGTTGTTGTTGTTTGTTTAAACTAATTGTTTAAAATGAGTCAAAACAGCACAATTCTTGATATTTCTGGGAAGAACTTAAATTTTTTTATGTTAATCTACTTAAATTTGATGTTTTAACTTTTAATTGTGTGGAACCCCGCATTTTAGGGTTCCCCGATATCCATTCATCCCAACACAAATCGATTAAGTTAACTTAATTGTTTTTACAAATGTAGTTGGATTGAACAGAAAACTACTAAGTTGACCCC